>SNQJ01S0032181.1:47855-70553 GCA_010110895.2 Picea sitchensis
TTAAACACTATAGAGTGACAAAAATGAATTATGATAAAGAAAAAACACACAAAAAACACATAACTCAAATAAATGAGAAGTATAATCTCTATCTTTCCTGTATAAATTTGTATTAAGAAGTCTATAGTTACATTAGGGGAGAAAAATCCCTCATTATATCTCTAATGTGTTTATTTATACAAAATCATCTTAACCAAAATTGGTTAGACTTCCACACTTATAGATCTCAAAATAGAATAAAATCTAGGCTAACTAAATATTACAAAATATTTGAACATATGTCTTTCTTCTGGAAGCTCCATCATTTGCTAGCTATATTAAGGCATATCCTTCCTTCATTTTCTCATATATGCAACTGTCTTCCTTTGATATTTGTATTTCATGTGAAAATCCAATAATGCAACTACGAACTTGGGGGTTCTCTATTAACATTCAATTCAAAGGTAAAATCCTTTTTATGCACCAATGGTAAACTCTTTTGAACTTTTACAACAACCTGTTGAGTATTCTGATATTGTAAACTTTGTTTGATGAGAAGATCATTTAGAACTTTCAAATTAACTTGATTGACTTGCAATACAATATTTTTCATCCTTTCCCTACTCTTCTTCAAATTTTCCTTTCTTTTTTCAGCCTCAACTATCCCAATAGACAAGTGAACATCACCGAGATAAATTTATGTCATTTCTACATCCATAGCTAAAAGAGCATTTAGACAACCAACTTTTGGTTCTTTAGCTAATCTTTTTCTTTCTTCAAGATTTTTTTCCCAAGCTTTTAATGTCATTTATCCTTTCAACTATTTGATCTCTGAAAACGGAACAAGCCCTAGTATATTGAGATTTTTCTTCCAAACTATGAGTTCTTGAAATTTGGATCTAGCAGTAATAGATTATTTCTCTTTATCAACAATAATTTGCAATAAATTATTGATGACATGATAATGCTTTTGGATAATGTCCAAACTTCATAGAAATTTTGTTGAACTATCTGCAATCCTTCATTGGTCTCCAAGGCATGTTTTTTAAAGGTGCAAATATCAATTAATGTACTTTCAATTGTAGTTATTCGAGCATGCAATTGGATTATGAATGCATCTCTTTGAGAAATAGTATTCTTACACATGTATTGATCTTGAATACTTTCTTTCAGTTTCTCCTCTAGCTATTTGATCTATTGATCATAACTTTGTCTGACCGAAGCTAGTTCATAATTGAATTTCTCCCTAAAAATGACCTTTGTTTGTTTTGAATCATTTTTCATCTACTCAATTAAAAGGTTTTTATGATCAAGTGTCTCTCTCAATTTATCCACCATAAATTAGTTGTTGCAAAAGTCCCTAGAGAATCGACTACCTGTCTTGCGAATTCAGGGTCACTCTATTCATTTCCATCATATATCAAGTATTTCCTTCTAGTAATTGTTCCTCCTTTTTGTTTAATTTCCCTTCGTACAATATATTTTATTTTCTTACTAAATAACAAATCCAATGAATGAATTTATTCTAGTTCAATGGGTGTCAAATCATCTACATTTACTACCTATGAACTAGGTATCCAATAACTTGTTGCAAGAGGAGTTATACATGGGATGGGAATTCCAAGTGCAGTATATTCCCCTTGAGTTGTGGAATCCTTTACAAGAGTTTCAGTGTTTGAATTCATCTGAGGAAAAGTATGTCCATGATTCATGAAGGATTCAAACATTTCAAATGTTTCTTGTAAGGTCTTACCTAGTAAAGTTTATTATGTGATTGTTGTGTCCTTGTATGCTATCTTTGGTGTTTTTCCAATTTCCTTAGTCTTGAACTCAGGAAAGTCATGTTTCTTGGGATTGAATGATGGTGCCACTTGTGAAGTTGGATTACCATTATGAGTAAGAATTTTCTCTGCTTGTAAAATCTTTGGCAAAACACTCCTCTTGTGCTTTTGGAAATTAAGAAAATATGATTGTTATTTTCCAGGAATATTCTATAACCTAGATATAAGTTCATCATATGATCTATTTCCTTTGAAAACCTCATCAAAAGGTGAATCTTCATGAAAATATTTCTTCATATTGAACTGGGGAAAATGGTTTTCTACCAATTTATGCAGATCATGCTTTTTGAATTCAATGGTAGACAATGTAATATCATCTAAGGCTGAAGTGTCAATGTTATCATGTCCAAAATATGATAATGAAAATATATTGACCTGTATAGGATAGGTTGTCCATACCCTTTTTGTGCAGCCTTCAGGTCTTTGGTGATACCTGTAGAAAAATTCTGATATGCTACCGCCCTACAGAAAAGTCTATCTAGTAGAAATATGGGAAGAACATGAGGAGATGCATAACAACCAAAAACAATAAGAGGAATTCTCTTCAATATACCAGTCTGCAATTGCACCTAGATTCCTCATTATTTTTTCAGAAATTCTAGGAGGAGGATTACCATACATAACTTCATGGATTGGAATAACACCATTGTGAAAAATATCATAAAAACGATATTTTTCATTTTCCTCCCACATTTTGGAATGATAAATATGTATTAGTTCAGTGATTGTTGGGGTTCATTTACAATTCATCATAGGAAATGGGGTTTTGAAACATATAGCATCCATAATATATGTAGATATATAAAAGGGATAATGCTCTCCTTTAGATTTATGAGTTGTATAAACCTCTATTTGTTTGACCAAATTATCAGAAAAGAAATTTGCCCAATCGAAAGTAAAACCTTCTGCAACTTCATGAATTATGGGGACCCAATCTATAGTGAAATGTGCAAGGTTTTTATTTCCATACAGTCTACAAGGAATCATAGCTACATACATAATGTGTGCATCACAAGAAGCTGTAGAATATATTCCATGACTATCTGCCTTAAATTTGTTTTCATTTCCCCACCAGGTTTTAACTATATCATGGACAATCATGTCATAATCTATACATTAATCTTTCTCAAAAAAATTCACAAATGGTGCATTATAAACATATTTGGGATTGATGGACAATTCATACATTACTTGGATGTCCTCGAGTTGAAACGATCCGACAATAGTCCTTTGATGGTTGTAGATGGTTTTGGTCAGTATATCCACATGGTCAAGAGCCCAACGTATCATGTCTGTATAGGGAAACAATTTTGGTCTTGTTGTGACTTTATGAAGCTCTGACTTTGCCACCTCCTTGATATTATTTATAGTTAATGCATTTTTTCCCTCATTTGATTCATCTGAAGGGATGGATTTCTCGTCTTCCAGGATCTCATAAACCCACACCCATGATTTGATGTTGTCTATTAGGCGAGCAGCAGTATCTGAGTAGATATCTGAATTTGTGTTTGACTCTTCTACAAATAGATATTGTCTTCTCATTGCTTTGTGTGATGCCATAATTTTTCGTCTACAATATTAGCTCCTGTAAGTAACCAATACTTATGAATACAAATGCAGAGATCAGATAGAATTTATGGATGTGAATGGAGAAATGATATAGAGTTCAAATATTTTAACAAATCAAAATACAAGGAACTAATTAATTCTACATTCAATAACTAATTAATTTGAATGATAGAGTAATCATGGTAAAGTTGGCTAATTTATTACCTAACGGAAGCAAACATTATTCAAGTATTTCACACTAATCATGTTTAATTTACTTTAATAATCATGATTAGTGATAATAAGTATTTCGACATTCAGGGATTTGAATAGGGAATGCTAATAATATCCCGAAAGACACAATCACAAAGTGATTAATTATCTTTTGATTAAGATTTACTTTAATTAACTGCTTCTTTTCCTTTTTAATCCTTCAATGCTTCAAAATTCTGGGACTCTGGAGCTTCATGACTTCAAGACTATCTCAATAGAAATGTTAAAGTTATCCTGAAGGCTGAAGTTGTGAAGTAATTACTTACTGTTAATTTTTCCTAATAAATCATGTCTTAACCTTTAATCTTCAACGCTTTGGTATTCCAACACTCTGACACTTCGTGAATTCGTTGATAATATGATATCTCGGAGGACAGTTTGTTGGAGTGATGTGGAAGGATGACTTCACATATGATGACATGTTGTGAGAAGTTGAGTGACACGTCTCACCCTGAAACATGCGAATTATGTGTCAAAAAATGCCCAAAATGAGTGCCATCTGTCTCCACGTGTAAAGAATGCTAGGCGGCACAGGACACGTCAACTGAGTACTTTTATTTATAAAAACATATTATGGAACTTTGGGACTCTGGAGCTTCATGAATTTGGGGATAATAGGAGCTTTAAATGTTTGAGCTTAAACCTATGAAGTGCAAAGTCTTGAAGTGGAACTTCAAACGAGAATAATACCGTTGATTAAACATTTCACAATTTTAAATCCCGAAAATCCCACAAACTGTCGATCTCGATAAGTGTTATGTTTAATGGATAAGGATTGATCCTTCCTGTCAAAACATAACAAAAACCGTATTAGTGTATAAATTGATAATTTTAAAGATAAAACTTTATTTATAAATGACAAAAATTAGGAACATATTAAAAAGAATTCAAAATTTGAATTTTTTATTCGAAATTTTGATTTATGTTCTAACAAATAATTTTAAAGATAAAACTTTTATTTATAAATGACAAAATTAGGAACATTATTAAAAAAGAATTCAAAATTTGAATTTTTTATTCGAAATTTTGATTTATGTTCTAACAAGTAGTTGCTTCTTCCATTCATTCAAGATTCTTTCTTACGAATCCCCTTCTTTCTCATGAAAATCGTACAAGTAAGAAACATTGAATATCGTGGAGATGTCAAAATTCTCCGATACCTCTAACTTATAGGCATTATGAGAAATCTTCCTCAAGACTTGACATGGTCTGATCTTCTTATATTTGATTTTGGCTTATATGTTCCTATGGGGAACCTTTATTGATTTGAAAAATACTTATATGTTGATAATTTAGAATACACATAAACATCTATTTGATCTTCGAAATAAAATGATTGCTTGATTGTTTTCCAAATTACATGTGAAGAAATTATCTAACCAAATCCACTTCAATGATAAATGACTTGCAATTGAAATTGAAATGAACAACAATAATATAATCACATACACAAGTTGGAAAAAACAGAGTTCACCCAATCTGGGGTACCTCTCCGGGTCCACTTCCAATAGAGACTTCTTTTATTAATTCTCAAATGCTTGTGTTTTACAATGACATTTTTACATGTTGCTCAGCTGTAGAAACATAGTGCGTCATTGAATTCCTGACAAAAAAATACTTTAAATTCCGTCAAGGTATCCCTCGACATGATTTATGATGTTACCTCATATGATTTGTACCTTTGGCATGGATTACGAGGTAATTATTTTCATTAAATTGTGTGTACAATCCTTGGGTTGTGTGCCCTTAAATAGGGTGTGCCCCTTAACCAAATCTTGAATTCTAAGGTTGGCAAAGAAATATAGTTTGGTTGTTTCCATAACCAAACTCAGACTTGTAGCCAAATTGGTTAAGTCTGTTGGCAATATATGGTAGGTTGTGGGTTCCATTCCCAACGACCACCTAAACTTTGGGTATATAGTTATAACATATGTTATAACTAACATGTGCAGATAATTTGTTTAATGGTTAAAAAACGTTTCCCTACCACGATTCTTGGATATAGTTCATGGTTATATGTTATATCATGTGGCCATATATATAAGGGGTCAAGGGCTAATCCCTCGACCCTTTTCTCTACCAACTGTACATTATAACTCCTTCAAATATATTTGTTTCCATGTATATGTTAAGACCTTTGTGGTAGTGTGTTGGTAGTGGGAGCTATGTGAAGGATTATGGAATTTATGGAGGTCGCAGTTTCAACGCCTTTCGACTCCACAACTTTTAATAAGCATCAACCATTATAGGCCAATGGGAGGCTACCATGTGGAAACCTCTCATTTTCTCTTCAATGCCACATGTCAACACTTGATTGAACCAATTGTCTTCCACTTATCAACTTGCCATTCATCCACTTGGATGTACAATCTGCCCATTTAGCTATCAATTGGGTGTCACATGTCACCCTTGCAGTGGTTACACATGTCACCTATTTATTTTATCAATTACTTTTACATTTGACTTTCTAACAGGTTTAAATGGAACTTTGATCACTCATAACTTTTTCATATGAACTTTGTTAAAGGAAAAATCTGTGTCATTGGAAAGTTATCGTTGATCTCTACGCAATGATGGAATTTTAGGGATTATTTGATGAATTTTAATTTTGATATTTTTTTAACCATTCTAGACCTTTGTGGATGTTTTAGATATTTCTATACCTCTATGATCATTCTTGAATCCTCTTGTATCATTCCTACCCATTGGAAGACTTTGGGACCACTAAAAGTTTTGATTAATCAACAACTAAGTGAGGGTAGAGTTCCCTCACCCTTATGTTCTCCATCCATTTGTCTTTACTTGGTTTTACCCCTTTTAGACCAACTCAAAGATATTCCACATCACCTTGCTGTGAATTTTTTATCCTTCTGTCGAGAATGAAAACTTCCTGTAGCTCATCCAAATACTTTGGAGAAATATCATCAACTATTGGAACCTGAATACTTTCATCTTCATGCATAATCATAGGATGCTCATATATCCTAAAATTCTCAACATTTACCATTGAATACATTTGCATGTAGGCTGGTAGATCTAAACAAACGACATTAGTACCAATATTATCTAAGATCTTGAATGTACCATATCAAATTGGCCTTATCTTTTTACCTTCACCTTTCATTTTATCTTTGTTGATATGTAACCATACTTGATCACCGAATTCAAACTGATGATCAACCCAATGTTTATCATGAATTTCCTTATACTTGGCTTGTATTTTCTCCAATTGTTCCTATAATGCTTGATGTACCTGTTAAATCCATTGAATGAACCTTTTATCTTTATCTTTATCATCCTTTCATTCTTCTTTACCTGCTTCTCCAAAAACGATTTCCATAAGTGATTTATGCGATTACCCCAAACATACTTCAAAAGGAAGTTTCTGAGTAGACGAATGCATGGCATGATTATAGGCATGCTGGATATAAGGAAATTGTTCATCCCATAATTTAGGATGCTTGTTGTAGTATCCTCGAAGTAGATGTGCCGCTTTTTTTTTTACCACTTTTGTCTATCTATGGATGAAAATTCATTCTCTTCTTCAACTTAGTGTTCATTAATTCCCATAAATGAGACCAATAATTTCCCAAGAATCAAGAGTCTCGATATGATATAATAGATGAAGGAAGTCCAAAATGAACCGATACATTAGCAAAGAACATATGTCTTGTCTGTTCAAGTGTGACCTATTTCTTTCATGTCATTAGAAAACATGTTGGCCCACATAGGGGCAGACCCAGGGTTCAATGCTAGAACAACGCACCAACAAAACCCTAACTACCGACCCTTTAAGAAACACCTGCGAAGCAGATGAAGTCTCACCCAAGGTAGAGGCAGGGGTGGTTGCAGGACTCAGGTGTCTGCAACCTTAGTTGGGACACAAATATGTGATTATAATACTTAATAGAGCACTTAGCACCGTCAGTTTGTTCTTAGTTAACCAATATCTACTCCACAGAGAAAACAAAGCATCGCAACATTCACCCTGATCTAATGTATTTAAGCACTTATCATAAAGAACTAGATCAGATCTAACATATTCAAGCACTAAGCACATTCACCTATATCAGATCTAACATCCATATTCATCATAAAAATAAAGCATAAACCAAAGCACTTAGCAAATAACATAGAAACACATCAGAACATCCCATAGAGTAGAATAACACAGTAATTACGTGGTTCACCCCCACCCTGGGGATATGTCCACCAACTCATGTTCTTTATTAGCTTCAATCAATCATCTCATACACAGAGCCAGAAAACCCTTACTCCACATAGGATAGGAGATCTACATAGATCACTAGATCCTCCTTCCTTGCGTTATAGCACAAATCCTTCATAGTCTCTTACAATGACTTGCACTTAGCTCTGCAAGTCTCATATGGTATGCATGAAGCCTTACAATTCTTGATCACACAGATCCAACTCTTAGCACTTAGCCAACTTTCACAACTCTTGCAAACTACTTCTTACATTTCCCAACCTTCTATTTATACATACAAAATAGGCCTAAACATGGGTAAACCCATGGGTCGACATTCCATTCCCATTACATATTCCCAAATCCCAAAAAAAGGACCCAAAAAGGGGCCGATATCCCGTGATGTATGCTTCATCTTGCGCTCCTCTTTCACCAGGCTGTCGAAGTCCCAAAATAGGTCAAAATTGACCAAGGCTCTCCCAAAACTTGGTCAAGGGCCAATAGGCCCCCAACACTCACATGTGACACATCCCAAGACACTTTGGTCTGAATAGTTCTACTTAGAATGCCTCGAGCTTGGATCGAGTTGCTTCGACTTGCTGTTGTGCCACAAACTCATGTTCTACGAACTCCTGGATGACTGCATCATTGATCGGTCCCTCTAGATTCTATTCAGCTATAGTGACAACCTACTGTAGTTTTGCTCCTTGGCCTTCTACTTCTGTAAACAATTGATAGGCCTTATCTTGCACAGGTTGGAGTTTTTGAGTTACCTCCATAACTCTACTCTAGATAGTATGGATTTTTTTTTATGTAGTGCATTGCTCTTGGGAGTTCTTCATTATTTCCATAGCTGACAGGGACTTTAGTTGTGCCTGTATCATTTTGGCTTGATACTTTTCCTCTTGGAGTTGTGACTCTAGTGTCTTCAATTATGGGTTCTCCATGAGTTGTTCATATGTCTGGGCACTGTGATGAGTGAGGTTCTTACATTCCAAGGTAAGAGCCTTGAGCCTTTCAACTGCACTCATGGTGGTTGCTTCCCTTTGGTCTCTTACAACTTGTGGGGTCTCGGGTACTGCGTGTAGTTCCAAGTCTGTGATGCATTGTTGTAGCTGTTGGATCACTTATTCAAGTTGCGCTACTTGTTGTGGAAATCGATCTTCAGTGTTGACTTCTACAAATGACACATCTCGAAGTGCTCTGTTGACCATTTCCTTTACTTCAATTTTCTCCGCGAGCAACTGTTCCTTTTATTGTTGTAGCTATGATTTTTCTTCATCAAACTTCGCTTTGAGAGAAATATTTTTTCGTTCTGCAGGACTGTGTTTCTCTACTAGTACCCCTTGTACTTGTGTCAAAGCCTGGGTGGCTTGTGTTGTTTCTTCATGTTCTCATCAAAGGCGAGCTTTGACTGTATCGGCTAAGAGGTGGAGTTGATCTATATCATCTCCCAATTATGGCTTTCCTGACATAGTGGAGACTGCGCGGCTAGACTGTAGGGCTTGTTGTACCCCTCAGATTTCAGTCTCAATTCGATCATACAACTCCTCTTGCTTTACTTATTGTTTCTCTTCTATTTCCAGTGAATCATCTTGTAGGGAGTCTATGAGGAATTCGAAGTCATTAGAGGTGAGGACAGTTTGCATCTTGGTCATGGTGGCCTTCGCTTTCTTCCAAAAGGAAGGTTTCAGAGGCGAACATTTTCTCTTCTTCAGGGGATCAACTTCATCTCCTTGCTTATGCTTGACTTATTTGTCACCTAACTCTTTGCCATGACCTCCTTGCTCTGGTGATACGGAGATAGTCTTCACAGATGCGCTGTCTAATTCTTGGACTACTTTAGTTTTCTTTGCCCCGCTAGGTCCGAGTGTATCCTGCACAGTTTCTAGGCTACAGTTTCTGCAGGGTATACTAGAACAAGGAGGTCTACCGACTAGTCCTTGGTGATATTCTCCAAGTCCTCCTCTGTTATCTTGTAGTAGGACTAAAGTTGTTGCTTGTGTTCATTAGTTGGCGCTGTGATGTAAGTAAAATGTCAATTTGTACTGAACTTCATTAGAGGTCTGAATCAGTGTAGAGTGTTCAAAATGTTAGGGTCCTAACCCGCACATAGGTAGAACAATATATTCAGATGTAATATAGGTAAATATTAATAAGGGCTAAGGTTATGGTCTATCCTCCTTAGTTAGTTCCCTGAGATATTGGGTCGAGTACTACTATTGGACCCCACACGTATATCAGAGAGCTATAGAACAAGGAAAACCCTTGTTTGTAGAACCCTTGAATACCTAATCCTTGGGGACATAAACATAAACAAATTAAAAAAAACAAGATCTATTGCTGCGCAACTGTGTTCAGGTTGCCAAGTAAATACACATTTCATTCTGGTTAAGCATTTGGGCATTTCCTTTCTACAGTATTCTTCAGACTGGAGTATAACTCCATAAAAAAAAAAAAAGTTTGGAAATGTTTTCACCATTATTTGAGACCTATTCCATTGGATTCATCTCTTCGCCCTTATCACATTCATCCATATCATTTTTTCAGCAAACATGTTTTACCCCACCTGCCCCTTTTCAGTTCCCCCATCCTCATGACCCATACTCATAGCCAAGAATTGGAAGCTTGCTTCAACACCTTGCAATCTGGTCTCATTGAGACCCAACAAGAAGTGAAACAAATCAGTGCCAATGTTGTCACCATCAATACAACCATGTTGTCCTTAATGGGAGAAATCAAACAAGACCTCACCACCCAGCTTGAATCAATCTTTTTGGCACTCTGCACCAAACTGCATATCCCTAAAGATAACCCTTCCTCTTCCTCACCCCCACATACTGAAGGTGACCATTCCTCTCATTCCCATACCTTGCAGAACCATCACTTTCAACGTGACCTATGCCTTCCATGGGTGGATGTGACCAAATTTGATGGGTCGGACCCCACTGGTTGGGTAACCCAAATGGAACATTACTTCTCTTTATACAACATTACATATGACTTGGCCAAACTCCAGTATGGTGTTCTCCATCTAGATCAAGAACGTTGGCAATGGTGGCAATGGAGAAACAATTATTGTCAAGGGTATATTTCTAAGACACAATTTTTGGCGGAGCTTTATGAGCGCTTTGACACTGACACAAACCATTTAGGCTGTTTGAAAAAGCTAAAACAATTAGGAACAATGGAATACTTTATAACTGCCTTTGAGTTCCTGGATTTTAGAACAGAGGGAATGTCTGATGCTTTTCTCTGAGAGTGTTTTATCAGTGGCCTCAAGGATGAAATTCGGGCCCATGTCCTCATGTCTCAGCCTGAGAGTTGGGTGGAGGCTACCAAAAGAGATAAAGAAGCACAACAAGTTGTATCTTCTCAAAACCGAAAACCCTCCTTCATCCCTCGCCCTAAACCAATAAATCCCACTACTCCATCTGCTCCACTAAAGATCAAAAAATTGACCAGGGCTGAAATGGATGAATGCCAACTCAAAGGCCTTTGTTATAACTGTGATGAGAAATATTTCCCAGACCATAAGTGTAAAGAAAAAAATCTTTTTATGGCCATCTCCGAGGAGATTTAGGAAGAAGATGAAGAAACTCCCTCTATGTTTGAGTCACTTGAATCCACTGACATAACCCCTCCCTCAGACCCTCCCGAAGTAGAACCAGTCATTTCCCTCAATGCTCTCACTGGCTTCTCTGCTCCCCAAACCCTCAAGATAATTGGTTACATCAAGCATAAGAAGGTCATCATTCTGGTTGATAGTGGTAGCACCCATAATTTTATTCATCACTGCATTGCCCAAGAAACTCATTGCTACATCGATGTCGTCAATAATTTCCAAATCATGATTGCCAATGCTGGTTCAATGAAATGTGGAGGGCGTTGTGAAAATGTGCGTCTCCAAATTGGTTACTACCACCTGAAATGGCATATGTTTTCTATCGACATGGGAGGTTGTGACATTGTGCTGGGTGCAGAATGGCTAAGGACTTTGGGTCCCATTCTCATGGATTTTAAAGACTTAACGATGCAATTCGACCAGGAGGGCCACGAATATAAGTTCCAAGTCATCACCGTCAGTTCACCTGAGATCATTAGTTCCCATCGCATGGAAAATATGATCAAAAGGGGTCATTCTGGTGTTATCGCCCAACTCCATGCCATACAAGCAACAAAGACACCCTCGGTACTGCAAGACCTCCAAGCCATCCTTTATAAACATCAATTGGTATTTTCCACTCCCAAAGGCCTCCCTCCTTCCCATGGGGTTCATGATCATTCCATTCCCTTTGTACCAGGAAGCCTTCCTCCCAATATCCGTCTGTATCGTCACCCCTTTTCCCAAAAAAATGAAATTGAGAAAATGGTCTAGGAACTCCTTAATGCAGGTGTTATCTACCCTAGTACAAGCCCTTACTCGTCTCCTATGGTCATGGTCCTAAAGAAAGAAGGTTCTTGGTGAATGTGTCCTGACTTCTTTTCCCTCAACAAACTTACCATCAAAGACAAATTCCCCATTCCTGTCATTGATGACCTCCTAGATGAATTGAGTAGCACCCAATTATTCACTAAACTAGATCTTTGTTTGGGCTACCACCAAATACGTATGAAAGAGGTAGATATTCCCAAGACTGCCTTTAGAACTCATGAGGGCCACTATGAGTTTTTGGTCGTGCCCTTTTCCTTGTGTAATGCCCCCTCCACCTTCCAAAGGCTCATGAATCATGTCTTCTATCCTTTTCTCCACCATTTTGTCTTAGTTTTCTTTGATGATATCCTCATATATAGAAAAACCTGGACAGACCATCTTGCTCATGTGGATCGAGTTCTCCATCTACTCTCTCAGCACCAACTTTTCCTGAAACAGTCTAAATGTTCTTTTTGCACCTTAGAAGTAGAATACTTGGGTCATCTGGTTAGCAAATATGGCGTCAAGGTGGACCCTAAAAATATTGAAGCTATGCAAGAATGGCCTCACCCAAAGACTCTTAAGAGCTTGCGTGGATTTCTAGGCTTAACAGGGTATTATCACAAGTTTGTTAAGAATTATGGGAAGATTGAAGCACCTCTCACTACTCTCCTAAAAAAGAACTATTTCACTTGGACTCCAGCTGCTGCTCAAGCTTTTCAAACCTTGAATATGGCCAGGTTCACTACTCCAGTCCTTTCCCTTCCTGATTTCACAAATACCTTTGTGTTGGAATGTGATGCCCCAGGGAAAGGAATTGGTGTTGTCCTTATGAAAGAGGGGAAACCATTGGCCTTTACCAAAAAGAAACTATCTGAAAGAAATCTGGGCAAATCCATCTATGAAAAGGAAATTTTGGCTATTCTGCATGCCATGGATTTGTGGCATCCTTATCTATTGGGGCAATGGTTCCAAATTAAGACATACCATCAAAGCCTCAAGTATTTTTTGGAACAATGCATTTCCTCCCCAGAACAACAAAAATGGGTGACTAAACTCTTTGGATATGATTATGAGATCATTTATAAGAAAGGAAAAGACAATGTGGTTGCAGATGCACTTTCCTGAAAATATGAATATGAAGGATCCCTTTTTTCTCTTTCATTCATTGTACCATATTGGATCTAAGACATTCGCCAAGAATGGATACAGGATCCCAAAAGTTTGCAGTTGATCCAACAATTGCAGTTGAATGCTCCAGCTTCCCCAGGGTACTCTTGGCTCCATGAGGAACTTCTATACAAAGGAGTTTGTATTTAAGTAAATAATCAAAGCTTAAATCTACGATACTTTCTGAGCTTCATGCTACACCCATAGCTGGGCACTTCGGGTTCACAAAAACCTATGATAGGGTCAAACGTTCATTTTTATGGGATGGTATGAAACAAGACATTCATAATTTTGTAGTTGAATGTGACGTGTGTCAATGCAACAAGGGAGAAACAGTCAAATCACCGGGCACACTACAACCACTCTCGATTCCACCTGCTATTTGGAAGGATATCTCTATGGATTTTATTACCGGCTTACCCAAATCAGGAATAAATCCATCATCATGGTGGTTATTGATTGCCTTTCCAAGTATGCTCATTTCTGTTCCCTTCAACACCCATTTACAACATCCACAGTGGCTCAAATCTTCATGGATCAGATCTTCAAGCTTCATGGTATGCCACACTCTATTGTTTTTTATAGCAACCCCACTTTCACAAGCAATTTTTGGCAAGAATTGTTCAAGATACAAGACACCGAATTGCATCTGATCACAACTTATCATCCCCAGACTGATGGCCAAACGAAAGTTGTCAACAAGTGTCTGGAAACATATTTGAGGTGTTTTGCCTTGGAAAAGCAAAATCAATGGGCTCAATGGTTACCCCTAGCTGAATGGTGGTACAACACTTCATACCATACAAATACACACATGAATCCTTTTGAAGTGGTATATGGACAGAAGCCACCTTCAGTTCTCTCATACTTACTAGGTGCCTTGAAGGTCCAGGAGGTTGACCTAACACTTATAGCTCAAGAGGTTATTCTCTATACCCTCAAAGAAAATTTGGTCATGGCACAAAATCGCATGAAGCAACAACCAGATAAAGGTCACTCTGAACATCAATTTGCAGAAGGGGATCAAGTGTTTCTTCGACTGCAATCTTACAAGAAAAATTCCCTCAATGCCGAACATTGTCATAAGTTAGCACCCAAATTTTATGGTCCTTATACTGTGCTCAAGAATGTAGGACAAGTTTCCTATCAGTTAGCTTTGCCCAACCATTCGAAGCTACATCCTGTTTTTCATGTGTCATGCTTAAAGAAGGTGATTGGAGTTAAGTGCCAAATTCAAACCAACCTGCCAAAGTTAGCTGAAGAAGGATCCATTTGGCTACAACCAGAAGCAGTTTTGGACCAGCGCAAGCATCTCCTATGTCAGAGAACCATAAATGAAGTGTTAGTCTAGTGGAAATATACAACTCCAACAGACACCACTTAGGAACCAGCTACCATTCTACAACAATTTCCTCATCTCAAGCCTTGAGGACAAGGTTGTTTTTAAGGGGGAGGACATGTTAGGGTCCTAACCTGCACATAGGTAGAAAAATATATTTGGATGTAATAAAGGTCAATATTAATAAGGCCTTCCAATAAAATAAAATAAGGTAGATGTAAGAAGACCTAATAGAATCTTCCGCTTCTAGAAGGATCTTCCTCTAGATGCTTCTTTTTAGTATAAATAAGAGTCGATGGTATGAGAACCCTAGCTTGTATATTATTGTAATAGAGCTCAACTCAACTAGAGGTTTCCCGCTCGAAGAGGCCCATGAACATTGCTTTCAGATTCAAAGTGCTATTTCTGTTATTATTCTTATATCATTTCAGTGTTATTGTGGTGAATGTTTTGGTTATATTGTTGTTATTCTACCATTACTAGCATTTTATTTATGTTTTGCATACATTTTATATCTGGTATATTACACAGAGGCATGTGAGGCTCAAACTATATGGATACCTTCAGCTGATTGTAGTAGGTATGAAAACAACATTTGAATGCCATTGTTTATTCATGTCACTTGAGTACCAAAGTGTACTGAAATTCGCGGCTAGTGGTTCAAAAGGCTCGATGTCTGGGAAGGTCGTATATTCCGACATCTCCCAGGAAATAAATTCTATCAGTATCAAAATCCAACCAAAATGAAATTCATATCCTTGATCTTGTGCTTCTTTGCAGTCGAGTTCCAACTAGTTTACCAGGTACTTCGCGCAGTTCATCTGAAGGCCCTCCGTGCACTTGCCTATGAGGTCGACTACAAAACTGGTGACTTGGGTGGGTCGTTGTGGCACACTACACCACTCAACTTCCCTGCAATCAACTGAAAGGTGTGGCACACTACACCACTCTAGATAGAAGTTACCTTGTAGCCTTGCGTTCCCTTCTTGACATCACCATAAGTGTCCTTGATCCACTGTGCTAGAGCGTGATCCATGGGTTTTCTAGGGTAAAAATCTTGTGGATTGGGTCCTTGCATACGCAACCCCGTGATCTGATTGATCAACATCGGATCAACTGTTATACGACAATTTAGCCACAAATAACCGCCATGGTAACATGACAATAGCAGTTTGACACATACATTTACCTCCTGGTGTTGTTCAAAGTGAGGAATCTTCATGGCATTAGACATGGTGGACTGCGTGAGGTTCATAGTCCACGACTGGGGGATTATCTTTGAATTATTTCCCTTAGTCCGGGTTAGGTACCTATGTGGGGTGAGCATGTTGTAAACTTTGCGATCTCTAAGATTGAAGTCTCTAAACTTCAATGTTGCAATCTTATCTTGGTCTACTCGAACTGCATGTATCCCCTTCGGGAGGTACGCAGTGACCAAGGTGTATTCAAAATCTCTAGGCACATTGTCTCGATTTACTGTGCCACTCAGGGGTGATATATAGGTGGTTAATATGGTTAGGATCAATTTAGCATTCGCTAGATCATCCCTGTGCTTGGTTTGTTTTTCATCAGATGGTTGGGATGGTCTGGCTCTGTGAGTAGTGGATGGAGAGGTTGGAAGTCCTCTCATCGACGATGCTTGTACACTTGTAGACATCAACATGACTCTTTCAGTCATGAGGTTGATCAAAACTTCTTCAACAACTTTCTCTACAATGTTCAATTCATTCGACATACACACTCAGGGTTAACAATCTCGAGTTTGGGGAATAACTTAGACACTATAATAGGATAGAAATAAATAGTGCGATGATCACTGTATAAAATCAACTTATTTTGTGAGCTCGATCTCTCAATTGGAAAAAGTGTTCTCGGGGCATGGCACACCGGGATAAATAGGTAACTTGACAACGGGTATGAAGCCTTCATTAACTTTGTTATGTCCATTATGGCACGGTCCCAACGGTCGAATGGCGAGTTGTCTGTCCATAAATGTCTTTCTACCTGTTCAGAGCGTTGGTCTAATGGTTATAATGTCCCCAATAGCTATATTGCTTCGCCATGGTGAAGTTCCATGTGTCGTTGTTCTGATATCCTGGTGAAGCTCCATGTTTGCAATTTTTTCTTCTACAAGGTTTCCTCTGGAACCTTATGCAACTTGTCGATCTTATCTCACTTCTTGCTTAGATTTCTAGCCTTCTTTTCAGTGAGCTTCATCTCGATATTCCTTTTTTGTTCTGATTCTTATCTTCTTTTGACATAGTGACTTTGCATTGTTGAGATCCTTTCCTAATATTCCCGGGTGATCCTTCTTCTTTATCAGGAATAGGTACTTCAATATTCAGTGGTTGTTCTAGTGTTCTTGCAAGTTCGGCATCTAGATCTCTAGTGTTAAATGGATTTGATCTGTTCTTATGTTCTTCAACCAAGTGTGCGATCTTTCTAGTCATGAACTCTTTTAACTCATTCTTCTTCTGTTCTAAAACTTCCTCTTCTTCTTGCCTTCTGCCTGATCTCTTTCAATCCAAGGTTTTCCTAGTAGCATGGTAAATGGGGCACTGTTCTCAATAAATTTAATAATCTCAAAATATTCCACTATTGAAGTTCCATTGGCAATCATAGGTATCCGGGTGAGCTTTCCACATAGATTTATCAGTTTTCCTTTGAATATTCCTATTCCTCCTAATGAAGGAATCATAGAAGGCCGCCCTATAGCTTCCCAAGTTCTCTCTATCATGATATTCACCTATGTTTCCTTGTCTAGAACACAGTCAATGTTGAAGTCTCCTATTATTGCTTCAAGGCATTCTTTTTCTTTGAAGATCCCTGATAATATGACATGTCAGTGATCATTCAGGGTTTCTCTTATCTATAACAATACTTTTCCTGATTCTTTCCAGGGTTTTACCATTTCTAGATCTGCCTTAGGGTTTTCTTGTCTCATGTTCATTTTTTCAATCTTAGCAATCATTCTAGGGCAATCCAATACTTCATGGTCCATAGATTTACAACAAAGACAATTAGGTCTTCTCCCAGAGAATTCCTTAGCAAGATGTCTTGGTTTTTTGAAACTGTAATAGAGGGTTAATCCTCCCTTTCTTTTAAATTATCCCCAACCTTTCCTGTACTGTGCACTAGGATCATGGTAGCTAACCTACAAAAAAATATTTCTAGGATCTTGCATACACTTGTTAGTCCAAAAATTATTTCTATGCATAGGTATAAATAATAACATATTTTTCACTATTCTTATCAGATCTATTCATATCAAACCTTCTTTCATCTATGAATACCCTAGGTTTCAAGCTAGGATAGAATCTATCAAATATACCTAGATCCATGCTTTAGAAAAAAAAAATCACTTATCTTACTTCTGCAGAGCACAAAGATTTCAGATTTATAACATTTCAATGTTCTTACCTTTATCAGAGCACAGAGCTTTCAGATCTTACCTCTTTTCTTTAGATCATACTTCTTTTCCTTATCACAGAGCTTGCAAAACTAGTAGAGTACTGCGCACTAGAGCAACAGATCTACACAAAGATATTTCACAATTTCAGGTCGGATCTCTGCACAAAGCTTCTTCTTCCTCAGTTCCCAACAATCACAGTTCCAGGTCCCAGCAACAGAACCATTTTTCGGCACAGGGGCAGAACCAGGGTTCAACACTACAACATCGCACCAACAAAACCCTAACTACCGACCCTTTCGGCAACACCTGGGAAGAAGATGAAGTCTCACCCGAGGTAGAGGGAGGGGTGGTTACAAGACTCAAGTGTCTGCAACCTTAGCTGGGACACATATATGTGATTACAATACTTATTAGAGCACTTAGCACCGTCAGTTCTTTCTTAGTTAACCAATATCTACTCTGCAGAGAAAACAAAGCATCGCAACATTCACCCTGATCTAATGTATTTAATCACTTAACATAAAGAACTGGGTCAAGTCTAGAAGATTCAAGCACTAAGCACATTCACTTATATTATATCTTACATCTAGATTCATCATAAGAACAAATCATAAACAGATCTATCTATCTATACCAAAGCACTTATAAAATAACACAGAAACACATCAGAACATTGCACATAGTAGAATAACACAGTAATTACGTGGTTCACCCCCACCTTGGGGCTACATCCACCAAATCTTCTTCTTTATTAGATCCAATCAGTCATCTACATACACAGATCCACAAAACCCTTACTCTGCATAGGACAGGAGATCTGCATAACTCGCTAGATCCTCCTTCCTTGCGTTATAGCACAAAGCCTTCACAATCTCTTACAATGACTTGCACTTAGCTCTGCAAGCACGAAGCCTTAAAAATCTTGATCATGCAGATCCAACTTTTAGCACATAGCCAACTTGCACAAGTCTTGCAAACTACTTATTACATTTCCTAGCCTTCTATTTATACATACAAAATAGGCCTAAACATGGGTAAACCCATGGGCTGACATCCCATTCCTGTTACATATTCCCAAATCCCAAAAAAAGGACCCAAAAAGGGGTTGAGATCCCGCGATCTCTGCTTTGTCTTGCGCTCCTCTTTCGACAGGCTGCCGAAGTCCCAAAATAGGTCAAACTTGACCAAGGATCTCCCAAAACTTGGTCAAGGGCCAAAAATACACATCTCACTAAATTTTTCCACCACGACATATAGATAATCATGACATTTCTTGGACATAGAAAAACCCTCTACAAAGTTCATGGATATACTTTCCCATGGTTGTGAAGGTACCGGAAGTGGTGTATATAACCCTAGATTTTTGTTGCTAGGTTTACTTGTGGCACACATGACACACCCTTTAATATACTTGGAAACTATATCATTCATTTGAGGCCAATAACAATACCTTTGTAATTTTGCAACTATCTTACCAACCCCGAAATGACCAAAGATGAGGGATGTATGAGCTTCTCTTATTACATTCAATTTTTCATTTCTTGGTACACATGGTTTCCCAAGATGATATAATAAACTATCATGCATATAATAGTATGATTGTTGATTTTCGTGAGTTAATGCATCATATACTTCTTTAAAATCATCATCCCTAGTGTATTGTTCTACATAACTTTCATGTGCTAAAGGATTATACCTGAGTATTGTGGATGCATTAAGTACTGGTCTTGATAACATATCTGCAACCTTATTATGAATACCCTTCATATACTTGATTACGAAATGAAACTATTGTGGAAAACCTGGAAAACCCATCCACCTAAAGTGTCGTGACCATTGTACCTTGTTTTATGAATGCAAATATTGTAATGGTTGATGATCTATATGATTTATTGTCTCCTTTCCCATTAAGTAATTCTTCCATTTCTTTACACTTTGTACCAACACATATGTTGGATAGTTAATCACATATTGAGTGAAAGTCTCAGAATGATAGCATACAGGTTTACCTCGTTGCATCAATATTGTTCCCAAGGCATATCCTATTGCATAGGTTTGAATCTAAAATGGTTGTTGTAGATCTAGTAGTGTCAGAAATGTTGTAGTTCTTATCTTTTCCTTCAATGTCTCGAAGGCTACCTGTTTCTTGCCTCCCCATTGAAAGATCCATTTAACACCCATTAATTCATGTAGAGGTGCTACTATGTATGAGAAATTAGCAATGAATTTCCTCCAATACTATACTTCTCCTAAGAAGCTCCTGACTTTGGTGGTAGTAGTTGGCTTGAGCTATTTCACAATGAATTCTACTTTTGCAGGATCTATATTTAACTGACCATTCCCTACAATGTAACCCAAATATGCCAGATATTGTTTTTCCAAATTCACACTCAGATAACTTGATATACAACTTCTCCTTCTTCAAGATTTCAAAGAATATCTTGACATGCTTTATATTATCTTCCCATATTTGACTAAAGATCAATATGTTGTCTAAATAGAAAATAAAAAAATTATGTATATAAGGTGTGAACACATCATTCATCACTCTCATAAATGTTGTTGGTGCTTTACATAACCCAAATGGAATAACAAACCATTCGAACAAGACTTGCTTGGTCTTAAAAGCAATTTTCCATATGTCTCTGTCTATAATTTTGATATGATGATAACCACTTCTCAAGTCCAACTTAGTGAAATACACAACATTCTTTAACTGATCTAATAGATTATCTATTCTGGGAATAAGATAATGGTTCTTTACTTTAATCTTGTTCATGGCTCGAAAATCAATACACATCCTCCACGTGCCATATTTCTTTGGAACTAAAACAATAGGAGAACCACACAGGGATAACTTTCTTCTTGATTTATACATTCTCAATCACTTATGACCTATACATTCCAATATTAGGAATAGGAGTGTCATGTTGAAAATATATTTCATGTTCAAACCCTCTTTTAGGAGGAAACCCTGTAGGTTCTTGAAACAAATCATCATAATTAGATATGATGTTGATCAATTCTTATTTATGTTTTGGATCAGAACCTGCTAAAGAATCTGTTATATATTATCCTTTCTGTTTCAATATCACGAGAACAAAATATTTACTTGTGTTGACGAGTCTCTTCATTTTCCCTGTGCTCACTAAAGAAACATTATTAAGAAGGTGATATTTATTTTCTTCTTGATATAACACAACCTTTCCGTCAAATAGATATGGACTACCTAAGAGAATGTTACAAATGTCAAGAGGCACACCATCTCACTCAACCTTGTCAAAGAACTTAGCTGTAATTGAAAACATGATCTTACACTTCTTCGTCACTTGCAACTTAGCATCATCACACACCCAACCTAATGGATATGGATTTTTGTGAGGTGTCATCTTTAATCCCAACTTCTTAAAAATCGCTTCAGATATTATATTAACTTGAGATCCACTGTGAAATAAAGTATCTACCTTTTTATGCTTGACTATAACTCTGACATGGAAAAACTCGCTCCCTTTCTTCTGATCAATATCACTTTTTGTCTTGGCAGATTGAATTGAAGAATTTGAATTGATAGTTGATATATATTTGCTTCCTATGGCCATGATCTTGGATTCTGTTATAACCCAATGTTTTATAGGATCAAATGGTGACTACAAATTATTCCTCTAGTTGCATTTGTTGTTGTAAATAATATTTCATTCTGCAAATGATTTACAAAATGAAAGAAAAAGAAAAAAGAAAAGAAAAAGAATAAAAAAGAAAAGAAAGAAAAATAAAAAGAAAAGAAAGAAAAAGAAAAGAAAGAAAAATAAAAAGAAAAGAAAGAAAAAGAAAAAGAGAAGAAAGAAAACAAAAAATACAAAAGGAATTAAAGATGGTATAAAAAGAAAAAGATGAAACCCCATGCAATAAAATTGGCATGGTCCATATTGTCTAACCACGATCAAGTTATTTAAATTTATGCACATAGGTTAGGGAATAAATTGGGCTAAATAGTTTAATCTTAGCCTAATTAGATAGGATAGTGAATAAACCTGGATAAATAGTCTAAACTTAGCCAGGTATCTTAGGTTAGAATAAGTGTTAACCCAACAATCTAATCTGGGTTAAAGTTGCTAGGTGATTAGATTAGGATATAGGTTAGTATGCTTTCATTTCAATAAAATTGATGAAAAGTTGGTTAAATTCTTTGAATTGAGTTAAAATGTTGTATTTTGGACCCCTTGGTGACAAAAATAAAGAAGGGGAACAACAAAAAACCCATATAATGATTTATCCTAAGTCCTTGAGATGATATAACAGCTTTGGCGCCTTGTTCTAAAAGGGACTCTAATCTCAGTGGTTCGTCAATGCGTGCTCATATCTACGGCTGGTAGTGGATATCACACCCCCCCGACCATTCTGCCTTTAACGGTGGGGGGCGGGGGGTTTGAGTTGGTGGTTTTTCCCAAGCGGGCCCCTCCTAACATGGTACATTCATTTTAACTTGGACCCCCCTCACCCTTTACCACTTACTTC
>SNQJ01S0032181.1:100720-121451 GCA_010110895.2 Picea sitchensis
ACAATTGTTGTCCCTTTCGATTAGATTACAATTGTTGTTTCCTTCCACAGATAGAGTAATTCGTTATTCCCTTTCTAGAAATTTGAGTCATAGTTGATAGTTGATTCTGCAATTCTTTACTTAGATTCAATTACTACTTCTTATTTAAACGAATTCAAAAGATTAGTTAATTCCTTTTCATTCACAACATGTTAGTAATCAGATTTCAATTCTGTTAGGTAATATCTTAGTCTTAGAATATTTAATGAACATTTGAGGAACTTGATTGTTGATAAACTCAGTTTTTCTTTAACTATGCGATTTTAACCTCTATGAGATATTTGCATAGACTTTGTTGATATTCTTGAGATAAAAGAGGAATCCTCGGGTTGGTAAATTAATGTTAAACTAAGGTTGTTTTTAGGACATCTTTAGATCCCAACATTTTGGCGTCGTTGTCGGGGAGAATGTCAAAGGTAGCAAAGGTTGTGTCTTTGGAGGACGAGGTATTGAAGACAGAAGGTAAGAACCCACACAGGCAATAAGTAAGATGCTTATGCCAACTCTTACCTCCAGTTGATACTTAGAGTTTATATAGGTGTTTTTTTTAATTTTTTTCATGAAGTGTGTATGACTAAGAAGAAAAATGCTGAAAAACCAAAACCCCCACCAAAAACTACCAAAGCCCAGGGCTCGGTGCTCCTTGGGAGAAGAACTTTTATAGACGAAATCATCCGAAAAGATGAATCTCAAGATTCTGTTGGACCTAGGAAAGGATCTACATGAATCCCTCATGTAGAAGTTCCACCAACTATAGCCCATGCTGAGATTCACAACAAAACTGAAGGGACTGAGAAAATCTTTCAAAGCATAGATCTTACACCCCTCAACCCTTTAGAAGAGGGAAATTCTTGTAATCTGGAGGAAGGAGAAGGAGAAATCAGTGAGGTTGCTAAGGAAGACACATCACCACCCCATGATCCTTAATATCCTATGAAAGAAGAAGGAATACCCAAAATCTCAGATAGAGGGAGTGCAATCAAATACCCTAGAGGATCAAATAATCAACCACCTTGAATAGAACACCCAGATCAAGAATTTCCTGAAGATTTTTGGCACATTTTCGATCAAATAGCACAACCAAATCAACAACGACTCCATACCTCCAAGTTTGAATATCTGATAGTTGATCCAATCACCAATTCCCACATGAAAGAAATCCCCCTACAAAACTTGCCTACCTTTCATGGATTGATCTCAAAAGACCTAGACGCATTCTTATTCGAATTTGATGTCCTATCTAGAGGGTATGATTACACCTCTGAACCCCAAAAATTGAAATTGTTCCACTCCACTTTGAAAGGAGCAGCTCTATGTTGGTTTATGGGATTGTGGGGCGGAACTATAAACTCATGGGATGAGATGAAACATGCCTTCTTGACAAAATAACAGGATTATTGTAGAACCAGGGACCTAAAAGATGAAATATTTCAAATGAATTCAAAAGAAAATGAATCATTAGAAGAATATGTTGAGAGAATTCAGTATAACTTACAAAGGTCTCCTTATGGTACATTACCAGGTGAAGTACTTATAGAAACTCTGATTAAAGGTATGAAGGATGAATGGGTAGATACATTAAATTTAATGGGGAAAGGTGATATCTATCAAGAGACTTATGATAACATTATCCAATTGTGCATCAAGTTATCACGTGGAAGTTCACGGACTAGATCAACAATGAGGACTCCCCTCACCAGAAATAGTAACATCACTAGTGGGGGTGTCACTCGAGCAGAAGTCGGTAATCTCCCAGAAAATTTCAAAACTGAAATTTTGAGCACTATTACTACACAATTGGATGTATTGCAAGCCAATAGACTTTATCCATATTTTTTCACAAATGCAGAAAAAAACATGGTCCAAGGGAATTTCCTTTGGATGTGGTTCGGGTTTGCGCTATTTGCGCCAAGGATCACGAAACAGAGCAATGTCCATCGCTCCTTGGATTGAAAGTTGTCTTTAGAGAAGAGAAAGAGGAAACATAACCATTATATCTAATGGCTCAGCATCATCAATGGTAGAACCAGTCTCCAAATACACTACAGGACCCCTCATCTTTCTTTTCTGGACAATATAATCAACAGCAAAATTCTGGTAACGCATGGCAGGGCCAGCCATTTTTTAATCAGAACTAGCATCCCCAACAATACCCACCTGCAAATGTTACTTGGTCAAACCAACCCGTTGCAAATCCTATCTGGCAGAATCAACTAGCTGCAAACGCCACCTAGCCTAACTCACAATACCCCACCTCATCCTAGAAAAACTCAAATAACAACCCCTACCCTTCACATTCGCCCAACACGACTGCCCAAAACCCAAATTGGAACCAGAATTGGCAGCGCCCCATGGGGGTAAACAATCAATTCATGGGGATGGCCCCTCAAACCCAACCTACGTTGCAAGCTCCACTCCAACTGCCCCAAAACCCTCAATTGCAATTACGCCCTCAATTACCAGCCCAATCCCACCCAAATCCTAATAATAGACCGGATTAGCTCATCCAGATTATGGAGAATGGGGAAGGGGAAACCAACTTGGTAGGGTGCAATGAAATCCGGTTGATATCGGGGCGTATAATATCTCCTAAAGAAAGAAATGTTTTCCAAGAGCAGGGGAATGAAAATAACAAACAACTAGCAATAACACCCTCAAGTTTGGTAATAATGGAAGAAATAGAGCAGGGGGGAAACACATTCGAGTTACAGGATCCTGATAAGGATGCAACTCATTCCCCTCTGTTCCCTGAAATATTGATGATAGAAAAACCTGTCATGTATTCTAACTTCAACATTGTAGGGGAACTCAAGAATTTATATGTCAAGATCCCACTCCTGCAGGCTCTGCAAGACATTCCAATTTATGCAAAGACAATCAAGGAACTATGTGGGAGGAAGAATGTCAGGAAAATTAAGATTCATCATCAATAGTTCACGTGGTAGGAGCCTTGTCTGATCTAATTCTAGGTAGACAAGAACTAGTCAAATATGTAGATCCAGGGAACCCCATAGTAACAGTTCATATCCATGGTTGTTCTTTTTCAAATACACTAGTTGATTTGGGGATGGCCATTAATATCCTGACTATGGAAACTCGCAACACCCTTGGTTTTGACTCCTTTGAACCTACACCAATTATGTTACAATTGGCTGATCAATCAGTGGTTAGACCAGTCGACACACTACATGATATAGCAATCTTAGTTGACTCTTGGGAATATCCAGCGGATTTCCTCATCATCAACCCAAGAAGTGGACTTGAAGGGCATACATTGATACTGGGTAGGCCATGGATCACAATAGCATATGCATACATAGAATGTCGAATGAGTAATAAGACAATTTCTAGAGGAGGTGTCACAAAAAATCTCATCTTATATCCTCCAACCAATCCAAGCCTGACTTTCGTGTATCCACAATTTCCACCACCATGATATCCAGAAAAGGATTTACGAACCCCTCTCACACTGGAAGAAGATCTTAGACTTAAGAACCAATTAGAGGATGACGTAATTAGTGGATTTATTAACAACCCAACCATCATGGGTAACCCAACTTGCCATATGCTCAATGTTGTTCTAGACTGTGAAGCATAGGGAGAATAGCTGGAAGATTTAATGGAACAACAAATCCTGACTATCGTCGTTCATAACAAGAAATCTGTTGAGATTGCACTAGGAAATTCCTTGAACATTAATGCCAATTTAGATGAGCAACAAGAACAAAAACTGATTCAAGTCCTTTCTAAATATCATCAAGCTTTTTCTTGGGAGTATTCTGACATGAAAGGTATGGATCCACAACTCTGCACACACCATATTTATATTGAGAAAGATGCCCAACCTATCCGATAGACACATAGAATATTGAATCCCCACCTTAGGGATATTGTTAAAGAAGAATTACAAAAGCTGTTGGACATAGATTTTATACATCCTATCTCAGATAGTCGGCGGGTTCCCCCATTAGTGATCGTCCCCAAGAAAAATGGAAAGTGGTGAATCTGTGTAGACTACAGGGAAATTAAAAAAGCCACTCAAAAGGACCACTTCCCCTTACCTTTCATTGATCAGGTCCTTGATACTTTGGCAGGGAAGAAATTATTTTCTTTACTAGATGTCTTTAGTGGCTACAATCAGATCCAGATTTCCCCAAAAGATCAAGATAACACTACATTTACATGCCCCTGGGGTACTTTTGCATACAAAGTATTTCCCTTTGGACTATGTAGTGCTCCAACCAAATTCCAAAGGGCCATCCTGATCATATTCAATGATCTGATTAGTGAAGGTCTTGAAGTTTACATGGATGATTTCACTCCTTATGGTGACGACTTCGATTAAGCATTGAACAATCTGGAGAAGGTACTAGAATGGTGCATTGCTACCAGGTTATGTTTAAGCCACGAAAAATGTCACATGATGATGATGGAAGGTGTGGTGGGACATGACGAGCCCTCTGGTGGGAATTTTGCAGACCGTGGGATGAGACTGGAAATTTTACAGATGGGATACTATTGTCCCTCAATATTCAGAGATGCGAGGAAATATGTCCAGACCTGCGATAGTTGTGAGCGGATGGGAAATCTAGGTCAGGTAGATGAAATTCCTTTGAAAGCACAAATAGTCATAGAACCATTTGATAGATGGGAACTAGACTTCGTTGGCCCCTTCAATCTGAAGTCAAATCAAAAGGCCTATATTCTAGTTGAAATGGACTACATGACCAAATGGATAGAGGCATAAGTCTTACCAAATGCAACAAAAGAAGTAGTCATCAAATTTATTTTCAAATTATTTGTACGCTATGGATTACCCAAGGAGGTAATCATCAATGGAGGGTCAAATTTATATCTCATAGAATCACCACCACCCTAAAATATTATCATATTAAGCAAAGAGTTACTTCTCCATACTATCCACAAGAAAACGAGCAAGTAGAAAGTACCAATAAGGTCCTGGAAGCAATCGTAAAAAAGATTGTCTCAACAAACCGATAGAATTGGGCTACTAAGCTCCCAAATGCCTTATGGGATTATCGCAGAACATGGTGTAACACCACTGGCTACTCTCCCTATCACCTAGTCTATGGTAAAGAACCCATCTTCCCAATTAAATGTGAGATCAAGACCCTAACGATGGCCCAGGAAATTGGACTGGATCTTATAGAAGCACATAAACAACACCTTCAGAGAGTCAATGAGTTGGATGAAGCAACCATGTCTACTTTGGAGCGCATAGTTTTTATTCAGCAACACAAAGTGACCTGGCACGACAAACATATCAAGAAAAAATCATTCAAGAATGGTGATTGGGTGCTTCTCTATGATTCCAAATTTCAGGATTTTCCTGGAAAATTAGAGACACGTTGGCTGGGACCATATGAAATTAATGAAGTCCATGATAATGGCACAGTCACTTTAAGTACCATCAATGGGTCTGGATATCCATTTCTGGTCAATGGACATCGGCTATGACTCTACCATCAACCGCCTTCAAAATAATCTTTCTACTAAGAAGTAAGTAAGGACCCTACCGTTTAGATTTTGGTTGGCTGGGAAGGTAACCCAGCCACTCCAACTCCATAAATGATGAATTTTGTTGACATTGTACATACTGTATATATTTTTTTAGATCTAATTGAGATGTTAGTTTTTCTTTCTTTTAGTTTTAGGAAAGTCACTTGGGAAAATAAGAACTAAGAAATATGACTATAATGAACACAGTTATCACTCTTTTTTGTTCCTTACTCCTATTTTATCTTATCACGCAGACCCTGTATTTCAAAGAAAAATGAAAATTTCATGTTCCACAGTAAATATTTGAAAACTATAATGAACTCATGATATTAACATACCATCTGATACTTGATTTGAAATAAATTGACCCATAACAATTGAATTAATTTAGTTGATGACTAATCAACCTTAGATTCAACAACAATTTCCATGGGAGATTTCCAAATTGCCTAATCAGATGGTTAAAAATTTAACATATGCCATTCCTCTGTTGCGATTGATCCATTGAGTATCATTGTTGTTCATTTTAATGGAACAACTGTCATTCCCTTCGTGCGACAGTTGTTCCTTTGAGTATCGTTACTATTAATTTGAATGGAACAACTATCTTTCCCTTCACGCGACTGTTGTTCCTTCAAGTATCATTGTTTTTCATATGAATGGAGCAACCATCGTTCCCTTCATCATGATTGTTGTTCCTTTGAGTATCGTTGTTGTTCATTTGAATGGAAAATTGTCATTCCCTTCGCACGACTACTGTTCCTTTGAGTATCATTGTTGTTCATTTGAATAGAGAAACCATCATTCCCTTCATCATGATTTTCGTTCCTTCATCTCAGGTCGCATTGTGCATTCTAAAAAGGAACAGTTGTTGTTCCTTCTGCGTTTTTTCTTGTTGTTGTTCTTTTCCTTCATATTGTTAAAACGTTAGCCATTCCTTTGGGGAACGACTGACACTAATTAATTTTCACCAGCATTATTTCTAATTATCATCGCAACATATGTCACTATTTTGTGGACTATATCTCACACCTTATCAAATTGTTTTTGGATTAATTTCTTTGAAATATCTTAAATCTTGTTCATAATCTGTAACCACCATAATTTGTTTATTTTCCTATATACATACAAATATACTTGAATGATAATTCTCATTCATATTATAATAAGGAGTCTTAAGCACAATTTTACTTGGAATCCTTACACTTATTTACTCCATCCCTTACTCTTAAGGAGTATATGAGCCTCCCTTAATAGCGCCAAATTTTTTTTTATAAAAAAACAAATAAAGATAAGTAATAAACTTCTCCCACAAAGAATAGGGGGTCTCATCACGATCCAACCTACCATGATCATAGGATAATAATGTAAGTGACATTCCCACTATGGCTACCACACCATGGAAATGGCCTTTGACATTTCTTTCGTCAAAGTACAAGGGGTCTCATCACGATCTGGCTTGTTCACTTAAGTTACAATCTAGTGAGTGGCATTATCATCATCTGGTTACCAAACCAGGATAGTGGTATTTTTGGGAAAAGACGATCCAAATATTTATTAAGGATATGGGCTCATCTATGGGTTAAAAGGAAACCTTGTCGAGGTTATGGACGCCTGCTAGCAGCAGTGGCTCTGCCTATGGTATGGAAGTTTACCCTAAAAATTCAAATTTTCTACGTGTCTCTAGATTTGCTTTACTCAATAATGAGGCTATCATTTCGGCTATATTCAATAAATCAGGAAAACTAACAACATTATGATATGTGGAATATTTTTAAAATGAATAGATTTAATTTATTCGGCTTATTTTTCCTTAAAATGTTTTGAGCATAGACACACAAAAAAATTTGAATTTTCCACGAGAGAGGACTATCGTTAAAAATTATTTTTGAAAATTATACATGATTGGTCCCCACTGGCGACGTCAGCATAATTATTACCTCTCACCTAAAATACCCACCATCATTACATTCGCCCACGCTGATGGTCGAGGTCGACCTCTACATTAATGAGGGGAGTGGATGCTCGACATGTTTTTCAATAAGATCGTAATGATTGTAATAAATGAAAAACCTACATTTTTATACACTTGTTGTTCTCTGATATTTTCTATTTTTGGTAATATTTCCTCCAAGCTGGTCTTACCAAATTTGCAACTAGGAACTATAATCATTCTCATTCTCTCACATAAATATGGGTGGTCGAAATGTGCACTGGGAGCCAACATTAATACAGGTAACTAAGCAGGAAAGAAAATCCTACACTGCTTGGGGTGGATGGAATACTTCAACCGGTTGCAAGGATATGATAAGAACATCACGCTTGAATTATTTTAGAACTTGCAAGGAGAAATCTCTACGGTTCGGGATATATGAATTCTAGTTACTCCTTAAATCATATTAGAGGTCACAGGTCTCCCTAACATAGGAATTCAATGGATAGGAAGATATACAGTGCTCAAAGAAGCTGTAGAATATTTCATAGATCCCGGAGAGGAATTGGATAAAAAGGGAAAGGGAATTAACCCCAACACTCTCAGTGAACCATGGAAAGAACTAGCAGGAGTAATTCAGAGGTACATCAATTATGATGGACAATATGATGTGATCCGACCATGCCACATCAAACTTCTAGCCACACTCAAACAACGGTTAGTAATCAATTTACCATTTTTTCTAAATGCCATGTTACATGAGGTTTCTTTAAGAACACAGAAGGCCAAAGATCCTGTTACTATCATCAACCACCATGGATTAGTTAAAATGATAGTAAATAAGGCCCAGAGTCAAACTCAATTAACCTGGGGTGATCTTATAGAGGCCAATAGACCTCTACAACTGGAACAACCTGAATTGCATCATGAAGACCCACCACAGGAAATTGAAGAGAAGTTCCACCTCCTCAACCTAAAGTCAAGGCAGACCCCATCCAAATTATAGAGACTCAGACCTCAATAGTAGAGGCATCAACTAGGAAGAGGAAAAAATAAACGACTACTCCTAAAGCCCCCATTGATAGGAAAAGAAGAAGTAGACAGATAAAACATCATGAAGAAATTCAGGAAATGACAGAACAAATTCAAGAAATGACTAAAGAAATCCAGGACACAACAAAACAACCTGAAGAAATTACAGACATTACAGAGAAATACATACAAGAAAATATTTATGGAATTGAGTAGACAGAACAAACCTCACAAGGAAATAGTCAGGAAGACACCCAGTCAGCATTGGGACACCTGACAGAACAATTTTTGAAAAACTATGAAGTAGAAATTGCTTAGGTTTTAGGGAGTTTAGGGACCTCAATTGACAGAGACACCAATAGGCTAGAAGAATACCAAGAATGAGCCTCATCTTCAAAACTTGTTGAATACTTTCCTGAGATTGAAATGTCATTCCCAGAGGATGTATCACAAGAAGAACCTCATCCTGAGGTAAGGAACCCTCTTGAATAGACAAAGCATTTCGAAGGAACAGGGGAACAACCACCTACTGAATAGAATGAAGAAGAACTTGATATCCCTCACAAAAATAAATCAGGAAATAGCCATAGGATAATCAGAAAGATAAAAGAGGAAAACAAGTTGTTGAAGAGAAGGGATAAAAAGGTTGAAGTATTAAGGCAAAAAGTTGGCAAACTCAGGGAAAGTTTTAAAGAATTAAGAAAACAACTAGAACAAGCCGACAAGGCCCATAAAAGAAAGAAAAACAAAAGACCTAGAGTGAAAGGAATAAATCCTCTTCCTAAAAGAGTAGTCACTGCAAAATATGTGGGGACACAGACATACCCTAAAGAAATAATAGAAGAGGATGCAGTAGCTCAGAATGAGGAAGTAATTCCATTAGAAACAGGAGAAATAGAAACCCAAAAACTGACAGCAAAAGAAATTCTCCCTACAAAAACAATTGATGCTGAGGTGTAGACAGATACCCCAGTATCATAGGAAACAACTCAATCCCTCGAGAAAGATGCTACCATAAGGATATTGGAGGAAGAATTGAGGTAGTCCCAACAAAACCTGATTCAAAACATAAATGAATTGATGACTATGGCAGAGCATCAAGTATCTCAGTCTAAGGAACAAAGTGTTATCGATGATAGACTAGAAGAAGAGATTATACAATCCCAAAAATAATTAACTCAATCCATAAATGATATGGATGTTATGGAAAAATATCAAGCATCTTAGTCTCAGGAACAAAGTGCCATCATTGATAGGCTAAAGGCAGAACTGGTACACGCCCAACAAGTATTGACTCAACCCAGAGATGAGATGGTCACTATGGCTAAACATCAAAAGGTTGTTAAACAACTAAAGGACATGTCAACAACATAAAGTGAGACTTATACCAAGATCACTAGAGCCCAAGGGAAGGTCAAGAAGGTAAAAAACCAATTTGAAAAAGATTTGGAGAAAATCAAAGAGATTTGTGATGTCTACACTGATGCAATCAATTGCAGAGCTCCTTCCACAAATTATAATTTATTCTTGCTGGAACGTTAACTGTTTTTGAGAGTGAAATCCATTAGAGAAGGTTAACCAATTACATTTACTATTGTCGCTGAGTTTATTTCATGTTTCATAGAGCAGGAAGAGAAGGTACAATACTTTATGTGCGAGTTATACTTCCATAACCTCATTTTGGAAGATGACAGGAAAGATAACCCTGGTCCCTTTATTGGGGACATACAGTTTCAGGCATTCCTGTCCTTTACTAAAAACCAAATCAGGTGGGCTAAAGATCACAAAGCCTTCACAAAGAGGGAAACTGGGTTAGATCTCTGGATCAGAGGGGAGCCTCCAAAGTCCTTTCCAGCCATTATGCGACATAGAACATTTATGAAAAGGGAGGGGGTCGTGGAATATTTAGCCCCTATCCATTACCAGGTTATATGTTCAGGCTTCATATATTTTAGTGAACTCAAAGAAGAAGCTCTTGCTGCTTCCAAGTTAAGATGGGATGCATCCTCCAATGAGGTCAAAAGTAGGGAACCCTTTGGTTTCAGGAATTTCTTTGAAACCACCTTTAAAGTGGAAAGGTATTCTAGAATGTTCCAAGAGGAAGGACCTGCTTGGACTGGGTGTGGATATAATCCCCTTATTGTTTGGTTTCCTCCAAAAAGTTACTAGAAATACTATCAAATTAATAAGAAGAGGGAGGATTTTTCTTTTGGAGAGCTCAAAAGAAATAATGGGTTCAAGAAACCTGGTGAACCAACCTTTCCTCCTTACAACATTGTTTATTTACATGTAAGATCTTAGCTTGCATGAGGACATGCAAGAAGGTAAGATGGGGGGTATGTTGGGTTGTGGAAAAGGTACAAATATCCTTCGTATTCCCAAAGTTCATGATATGATCTTGATTGACTTTTCTGTTAATTAGGGATAAATAAAGTAGAAAATGATTAATATGTCTTTTAGCGATATTATTGAGTTATATTAAATGAATTCTAAAATATGATTGGAATTGTTTGATTTTGTTACAGGAATGGATAAATATTGTCAAACCCGAGATAGAAAAAGATATATTGAAGATGTGTAAGCTATTGGAGGTTGAGGACTTTTGGCACAAAGAAATTGTGGAGATGATTTATTTTCTATCTTGTAACTTTATAATAGTAAAGAAATCCTGAGGATCTCTCGATCCTCGGGATGGATTAATTTACCCATATTATTGTAATATATAGAGGTTAATGGATCCTAAAAGGATAATCGAAGAATTGTATCCAAGTATTCAGAACTCAGAATTGCTCTACATAAGCAGTTTTTGTAGATGTTATACCAGCTATGGAATCAATAAAAGATTTAAACGTTTTCACCATTTCCACATACTGAGTTTCTAGTAGAAGGGCTTCTGAGGACCAAGGGCCTAGTCTGAAGGAGTTACTATCTCAATTTGTAATTGTATCAGTTTGATTTCTATTCTGTGATTCAAAATATCTCTTTCACAATAGTTAAGATGAATGCATAAGTGTGTTAATGATTTTATGTTGTTTGCGTACATAAGATAGACATTTCCCTTGAGTATTAGTGATTGTTGTTCCAACTTCTATTACTGAAGTTTACTGTTTGAAAGTTCCTCACATTTTCATACGCACTATTCCTTTTACTTAGATTCACAATTGTTGTTCCTTTCAATTAAGTTACATTTGTTGTTCCTTTCAGTTAAGTTACAATTGTTGTCCCTTTCGATTAGATTACAATTTTTGTTTCCTTCCACAGATAGAGTAATTCTCTATTCCCTTTCAAACAATTTGATTCTTAGTTGATAGTTGATTCTACAAGTCTTTACTTAGATTCAATTACTGCTTCTTAGTTAAACGAATTCAACAGATTAGTTAATTCGTTTTCATTCGAAGCATGTTAGTAATCATATTTCAATTCTATTAGGTAAGATATTAGTCTTAGAATCTTTAATGACCATTTGAGGAACTTGATTGTTGATAAACTCATATTTTCTTTAGCTATGTGATTTTAACCTTTATGATCTATCTACATAGACTTTGTTGATATTCTTGAGATAAAAGACGAATGCTCGGGTTGATAAATTAATGTTAAACTAAGGCTATTTTTAGGACATCTTTAGAGCCCAACAATATTGTACCACTAGATTGTGGTTGTGTACTACTATGGATATACATAATTGTGTTCTATTGAATGATATTGTTCTGATTTCCTTGAATACTATGAGCAGCGTTGGAAATGATTATCAGCTAGATGGATGATCAATGGACAGAGTTTTCCCAAATGGAGAATGGTCCAGTACATTTACTCTTCTAGGACATATGTCTGTATTTGAAGAATGGTTCTTGTGTCACTCTATGGAGTGAGTGACTTATCTAACATCATGTCTGATTACTCGGATGAAGTATGGTTTCGAGAGATGATGCAGTTGATAACACTGATAATGATGATGGTTCTCATGATATAATCATGAGATAGTCTATACGACTATGTTGATGCTATTGGTTGAATGGTATGTTTGTGCTCAAGACCATTACCTTCAATACCTCCCTATCTAGGAGGGAGTGTTGATATTATGGTAGCTGTGGGAGGTATTCACCTCCACGTGTAAACCTGACGAGAATAGAATATTCTGGGAAGCAAGAAGAAACCCTAATGAGTTGGTTAATAACCCTAGAAGACAAGTCGGCTCAAGGGGATAACTTGTATTAGGTTATTAGCCTCTAAGAGAAGAATTCGACTAAAAGAAATATTATATACCAAAGAATTAGTACCCAGAATGAGAAGTTGGCCCTGGAAGTCTACTAGATTTAGTATAAATACAAGAGGCCAGTCTTCATTCTAGCCAGTATTCTCATAATTTCATAACACGCTTGTTCACACTGCAGTTGGGCAGTTTTGTGCGCAAGTTTAGAGGAGAGTTGTTGTTGCAGCTGCTGCAGCTAGAAGATTTCTTTTTGGCTTGGACTATCTCTTGGTTATGGTTTGGACTATCTGATCAACTCTTGTTTGGTGCACTATCCTTGGAGGAAAATTTTCTACCCTCTGTTTGGCTATCTAGCCTAGGGTTTGCTTCCGGAATGATTCTTTGTCAAGTTTAAGGTGCTCAAAGGGTGGCTTCGGCCTATGGTTGGGTGAAAATAGTGATATTGTCTATGGTAAAATGAGCACAATCCATTATATTATAACACATTGCATATATTGTTTATTTCCACAAAAATTTTCTCGACAGATAGGAGGTCAATAAAAACTCTCTCCAGATTTTATCAGAATATGAAAATATCAAAAGGAATCAAGGGGAAACAATACATGATTACTGTATTCGTTTCAACAATATCTATAACCCAATTCCTGCTGATATCAAACCTCCTCAAGGTTTGGCCTTAATCAAATTCCTTGATGGATTTGATGTTGATATGTCATACCAACAGAGGGAAAGGAATTCTACCACCCTAGAAGAGATGCAAAAAAGTGCAGAGAGTGTTGAAGAAAATCTATTAGCCATAAGAGCTAGGAAAAGAATAGAAACAAGGGTTACCATAAAATAAGAAACTTCCACTTCTACCTCATATATAAATATGGATTCCCTGATGAGGACCATGGAGAGGATGATGGACATACTGTAAATCAATGACATAAATCCTCCTAGGGAAAATTGTTGGTTGTGGAGCCTGATTATCTTCCTGATTCAGAGGTCCTTTCTTTCAGTCGTGTTCATACCCCATGAAGTATTTACACCCCAAAAGTATGTACCCTCTACAGGGTCCAGGGGCAAGCGGGCCCCCGATAGGGGTTCCGTGGTGAAGCCCCGGAAGGAAATTTTTTCCTTGTAAATGTATATTGTAATTTCATTGTAAATCTGGATCGTTCATTATAAGGTCGTAGATCTAATGGTAGAAATTATGTTAGGGTTTTTTTCCCTAGAAGGGAACCCTCTGTTATGAGGGAAATGTATTGCGGCTATGCATTATGGTGAAAAGGGTATTATGAGATAGGATACTGTGAGAGAAAGAAGAGGAAGTTACAGTGGGTTTGTTGTCGGTTGTATCCCTTCATTTGTTGGATAATAATAAAGAAAGGACTTGGAAATTTCTCTCGTGGACATATCCCACACTGGGTGAACCAAGTAAATCTCTATCTCTATTTTATTATGTATCTTCTGTGTTTTGTTTCTGCATTTGTTTTATTTTATTGCTCCACGGTCCTATTTTTCTAACAAAAATTAGTCTGCTCGAGAGATTCATAATCCAAAATTTAGAAGCAACCCTCCCCAAATCAGACAGAGAGAGACCAAAGACCAAAGGGAACAAAGAGGGCCTGAGAAGTATATTAGACCACTCCTTCAAGAAAATTACGTCAACAAAGGGGAAGAGGTAAATGAGGAGTTGGATGATATTCACATAAATTGCATGGGGGTCAATGACAATGAATCCATTTTTATCACTCAGGAAGAACAAGAGATTTTTCTCCTATCACAGACAGAGGTAAGTGAGGAAGAGGAAGAATCAAAATAACAGGCCTTTAAAAATGATATAATGGAGGTTCATAGATAATACAATTTAAGAAGCAAGAAAACTAATGACAATCCAACAAAGAAGGATGTTGAAACCAAGAAAGTTGTTGAACCTAAGAAAAACTTAGATGTTACCCCTAAGAAAATCCCAGAAAAGAAAATTCTAGAGACTCCTTCAAATAGAACTCCCGAACCTTCACCAAGAACAACTCAAACCGAGGTGGCATCCACAAGTCAGCCAAGTACTTTTGCATAGAAGACTGTGACTGATAAACTAGAATTATAGAGCCAAATTAGAACATCAACCATTACATCTTAGAAAGTGAACTGCCTAAACTGAAAATTCCTATTCCTTTGACTGAGCTAATGAACCAAAATTATTACAGGTCCCAGGTGATCAAAGAATTAAATATAGAACTAGGAGTAGGTTCATATACTTTGAATGTTGTTGATGACCAACCTGGGCTACTTTTTGGTCCTAAGGTTGATGGACAAATTGATACTGGTTATGTCCGCCCTTTCTACATCAGTCTAAATATCCATGACAAGACATTACATAACGCTATGCTTGACTCCGACGCTTCTCACAATCTTATGCCTAAGGCTGTGATCGAGAAGTTGGGGCTTGATATCACCAGGCCATACAAGGACTTATATTCTTTTGACTCTAGAAAAGTCAAATGCATAGGCTCAATGAAATATTTTTGCATCACCTTGGTGCAAATCCTAGCTAAAAGCATGGTTATGGATATTGTAGTTGCAGACATTCGTCTGAAGTATGGTATGATATTATCTCGATCATGGGGTGATAATATAAAAGGTACTTTACAATTAGACATGATGTTGGATTAATGAGAGGGGAGTGAATCAGTAATAGAGAAATTTAATCCTTTTTAACCATATAATCCAAGTGTTATATCAATTTATCATTATCATCCAATAACTGTAGAGTAAATAAACAATGAACAAATGAACAATCATACACATACACAGTACACCAGTGTTTTACGTGGAAACCCAAAGCGGTAGAAAACCACATAATGCTTTTTCTTATATGTCTTGAATAATTACATTCATTGGAAGCACAACTTCCTTTGTTTTCCAGTTGCAACTGGAAGGAGGCTCCAACCCCCTAGTTTCTCAGGCTACAACCTAGGGGAAGCTCCAACTCCCTAATTCTCTGGCTATACCCAGAAGGAGGCTACAACCCCCTATGTTCTCCGGCTACAACCAAAAGGTGGCTAAAACCACCTGTCCTTGCCTCGTCCAACCTCCTTGATGTATAAGTAGAATGATGGAACCACTTTCACACTATCACTGTGAGATATACTGATGTAAACCTGTACCAATCAACCTGCACCAAATAAACTATAACAATAACCTAAACCATGCATCAACATGTACATCAACTTGTACCATAAACAAGTGCATCAACCATGCACCAAACTGTACCAAACAACCTACAATCAACCTGTACCATAAATAAGTGCATCAACCATGCACCAACTTGTACCTCAACCTGTACCATGAAAAAGTGCATCAACCATGCTCCAAACCTGCACAAATAACCTGCCACAACAACTTGTCCAAAAAACCTATCACAACAACCTATATCATCAATATTATCAACCAAATCAGATCTACTCACCAATATAAATCACCAAGACAACTCTCAAATATGTGCATCAACCAAGCATAACACAACAACTCATAATCATCACCAAGATCGATATGTGCTTCTAATAATATAAATATGCTACATCATTCATAAACCATGTCTCAACAATACTACTAAGAAGCCTCTCCACACATGTACCAATTATGTACCAATCATGTACAAACTACTCATCAACTATGACTCATCAAGATGTACCAACATCATCAACTATACACCTCATGTATGTGCCAACTCATCAACTACTTGTCTCAACCATGTACCCAACAAGTACCTTAACAAAAATCCCTCATCAATTTCATCATCCAAATATGATTTGTAAATTTGTAATAGATCGTGTGTATATGATCACATACCTGCAAACCTTCCTTAACTTTAACAACAAGAGACTAGCATTTTCATCAAACTTTTCTTTAGTCTCACATGACTAGTTTTGGACTAGTCAACAACCCTAACTTGAAATAATCATACTAGTCAACAACCCTAACTAAAATAAATCATAACTATGTATTTGTAATGAATAAATATATGAACTGAGCATAATTTTTTTAGTATGTTTTATGCACCTCCTGTGTGTTTCACTTCTTGGAACCTCTCCTAAAAGGAATTATAGCAAAATGGCATACCTTGATGAATCTCTATCTTGTATTCTAGAGAGCTTAATTCAGAGTGTGGCCCCTATGATAGAATATTTTTGAATGGATATGAAATGTTTACACACAATACTAAAGACTATACTCTAACAAACACATTTTTTCTACTGAATTTGGATCTGTTATGAAGAATTTATGACGTGCTTTTAATTCTAAACACCTGTTTTAGATTAGTTTTTGGACTAGCCACAAAACCTATTTTCCACCTGGAGTGTAGCTCCAAAAATACACGACCCACAAGATAAATTTGTTACCACAGATACTTGATATGTTTCCTCAATGGAATAAAAAATTTCATGGTCGTAAATAAATCTATATAAAAAATTATTAGAAAATGGTGAGATGACTTGTAAATAACATACACCTTAGAAAGCATCATCAAAAAAAGAATTTATCCCTTGAATTTCTCAGCCTTATTTCACCTTCCATATGAAATTCTCATGTGATATATTCTTGGCTACCTAACACCTATAGATATTCAATATGATCAAAAAGTGACTGGCAAGATCTAAAAATGAGAGCCCTGTTTATTTTTATACTCTCCAAGTAGCTTCCTTAAAAACATATTCTAGGTCACTTTGCCCACTTTCCTTATTTTAGGGTTAACCCACTTATAATTTCTCCATTAAATTTATTATTTAAATAATTTATTTTGTATTCACTTTGAATTATAGTACATTCATGAGTTCACTTTATTATTTACATTCTAAAATCTCTTAAACCACTTTGACTACTTTGACCTTTTGGGGCTTCTAGATGACATATGAGGGTCCTCCAACTTCGTACGGCCATAACTCTCAAACTGTGAGGATTTACGTGGTGTTCCACATACCACCAGAAATGGAATGACATGTACTATCCATATAGAATAGTATTTCCTGAAAATATATCAAAACTCACACCATTATCGATCAAACAAAATCGGTTCCATTACCCAAACTTGGGTTCTCCAACTTCTCATGGACATAACTCTCTAACCATGAGGAGTTATGTGACGTTCCACATACCACCAGAAATGGAATGAAAAGAAATATCCATCTAGGATAGCTTCACTAAAAAATTCACTGATATTCATCTCATTATTCCACAAATAAGCAAGGGTTCTCTAGCCATACTTCTAGGATAACTCAATCTGCAAAGCATCTTCCCATGAGGGATTTCACCATAAGGGGACAACTTTGGAGTTCATCCATTTGTACTTATTATCAACCATGACAAGACAATAATGAGTCATCTTTACATCAAACAAACTTGGGTCCATTAACCAAACCTTTTTTCTACCAGGATTTCTTCAAGGGTTGACATCAATATACAATATCACTCTCCAATAGTTGACATCAATGAGAACCAACAATCCTTACCAACTATCCATCAACCTAATCCAACTATCTAACAATCTCCCCCTTTTTCATTGATAGCAAGACCAACATTGATGGTAACACTTGGTCATGATAACATTCATGTGTATACTCTTTATCAATGTTTCTATCGCTCCCCCTTTGACATCAATGGAAAAGGGTATCTCCCTTTGAGGCTACTCCCCATGATTGAACTCTCCTTGGGGTTGCTCCCCCTGTCTATGTGCCTTTGATTTTTCTTTGTGTTTGTAATCCTCTGACTACTCTCTTTCCCTTCATATGAATAATATCTCCCCCTTTAATAAAGGGTATCACTCCTTCTTCTGTTGTGACAATCACTCCCCTTGGAAACATGCCTCTATTCTCTCTCTCCAAGAATTTACCTTTGCATATGATAAATCTCTCCCCCTTTATCCTATTTATGGTGCTTCGTTGTGTACATCTAAGACATATAAAATAATCATTCAAAATTATTCATTTTGGAGTAGAAATTACTCCTAGTCTCTGGTGAAGATACTCAAGGGCTTCTCGTGGAAGTTGTTTTGTAAATATGTATGCCACTTGTTCTTTTGTTCCTACATATTCAACTCTGATGCTCTTCTCTGCAACCTATTCTCATAGAAAGTGATACTTTATTGGAATGTGATTCGTCTTGGAGTGTATCAACGAGTTTTTTTTGAGATATTGATGGCGCTTCTATTATCACAATAGATTGGAATGGGATCATCATACTCAACCTATATATCTGTCAAAGTTTGTTTCATCCAAAGAACCTGTGTACAACATGTTGTCTCTGCAATATTCTCTGTGTTAGTTGTAGATAGAGATATTGATGATTGTTTCTTGCTTAGCCATGATACTAAACACTCACCCAAGTAGAATGTTTCTCCACTGGTGCTTCGTTGGTCATCAATAAAACCTGCCCAATCTACGTCTGTGTAGGAAATAAAAGATAGATCATTTCCTTTTGGATACCATAATCCAAAATCTTTTGTTCCTTTGAGATATCTAAAAATTCTCTTTACTACTAATAAATGTGATTCCTATGGTGCTTCTTGAAATCGTGCCACGTGTTCAACTGCCTGCATTACATCTGGTCTAGATGTTGTCACATATAGTAGGCTACCAATCATTGACCTGCATTTCCTCTGATTTGTAGACTTTGAATCATCATCTTTGCTTAACTTGCAATTGGTTTGCAATATTCCATTCTGAACCTCTTTAGCATTTCTCTGATATACTTGGTTTGATAAATAAAAATTCCTTGGTTTCTTTGATGTATCTGAATTCCTAGAAAGAAGGATAGTTCTCCAAGTAATGACATTTCAAATTCATTCTTGATGTAGAGGTTGTTGTCTGCGCTTCCTTTCCATAGTTCATACATATTTTTTTCATGGTTGTTTCTGAGCATTACTCTATTTTGAATTTGAACTGATGTATGAACTGCATGTTTCGAAAACATATCTTTCAATTTGGAATCCATTAGCATTGTTCAATCCATTTCCTGTGTAATTATCATCCATTATGATAATGTTCCTTTGTCTCTGAACCACTCTCTAAACCAATCTATGAATCCATTCTCTCGTCCACTATCATATATCTGTCAAAACCTACTAAGTGTTCTTATGAATCCATCTCTGTCCATACTATCCAAGACTCTACTTGTGAAACTGTCCATAATGCTAACCCATTTATCACTATACTATCATGAAATCTTGATTAATCTATCAAATTGTACTTCTACTAACTGATTTCTCTGGATATGTATTCTCAAACTCTATAAGCTACTCAAAGGATGGTTCTTTGGTCTATCACAGCTATCGCATAGACTCACCCTATCTAATATTCATATTACTTTGGAGTCTTTATGCCAGATGGCTCAAAAAAATTCCCTCTCTGATGTGTATTCATCATCATCTTCATTGGTAGATTCATTATCTCTCTGAGATTTGACTTCTTTCTTTCTGTCTATGGATTCATCTTTCACTACAATGCTTGAAAGTACAATCTCTTGAACTTGTTCCTTATTTACCCGTCCTTCCTTTCTTTCAGTTATTTTCCAAACCTTTATGTATCTGACATCTTTATTTTTCTCTGTAGAATTTTCTTCATCTTGTTTTATTGGCAATATTGTGATCTCTGGTACCTAGTCCTTGTTCACTTGTTCTTCATGTTTTCTTATCCATACTTTCTTATATATGATATCAATGTTCTCTTTCATGTAAGTATAGATCATGCTTCTACAATCACTCGCTATGTGTCCATAGATATGACATTTGTAATAGTCAATGTTATGTGTGACCACATAGGCACTTCTTGCTTGAACAATTCTTTTATAATCCCTACAATCTGTAACCTTATGTCCAAAGTTAGTACAATAAAAACAATGACCATAAAATAAATTTGCATACCTGAGAGTGAATGATCTTCTTTGTGGCGTAGTCCTTCTAAATTTTTTCCTTGACTGATCATGATCATGATTGAATCTTCTTTGTGGATTGAACA
>SNQJ01S0032182.1:0-12375 GCA_010110895.2 Picea sitchensis
AGGCTAGCACTTCCTCCCACAATAAAAGCACATAATGTTTTCCATGTTTCATTATTGAATAAATATGTACATGATTCTAATCATATAATTAACTGGTCTGTGATCTGGGTAGAACCGGAGGGAGAATTCCTGCCATAATATGAATGCATACTGGATAAAAAGGAAACCCCACCCAGGAACTGAACCATTGCACAGGTCAAGGTGCAGTGGAAACATTTTGGCCCAGATGAGGCTACCTAGGAAATTGAAGATGCCATGAAACAAGCATATCTGATTTTGTTTACTTCTGTAAATACACGTCATATTGATAGATAGAACATCGAGGACGATGTTCCTTTAAGGAGGAGGGAATTGTAACACCCTGTTTCCCCCAGTCTATAAAAATAACTATATTGGCCAAGAACTATGGAAAACTCAAAGATGCGAATGTTTGATTTGACAGACCTTTTTTATGAAAGGTCGATGAATGTAAATTATGTTATGAATATGTGTTGCATGGCTACTGGGAGGGGGATGTGCTAAAAGAGACCATGATGGCTAATGAGAGGTGGTGGAAGGGACCTGGAATGGTTGTGTTAACTTCCACCGAGCCAGTACCGCACTAGTTTTACTTGCTAAAAGACCAAAGAAACTCTCTGACCACGGAATGGATTTCTCGTCAGATTGGTAGGTGGGGAGGCTCCTCAAGGGTTAATGAGGGGATGGGGGTGAACCACCCATCCGTAACAGCTCCCAGGCCTGACCGCGGATGGGGAATTTCGCGCCACACACAATCTTGCAGATAAAAAGGAAAGAGAGGAAGTGTGGTAAGGGGGAAGAGAGAATGTGTGTGAGAGGGATCGCGGGGAAGAACTAGAGAAACTCTAGAAACACATGGAGCTCTGAACCGAGGAGAAGGAGAGTAACCTTCATCCTTGAATTTTGTTGAGCTGGAAGTAGAAAATTGAACCTCAAGCATTGTGGTCTAGCTCGGGGGTGGCTAGTGGTAAATCCGTTTGGAGTCACTGAGCCTACGGTTGGGTGGAAACAAGCACCCCTCTCAGAAGTCGTGTCACACCTGGTGTTTTCTGATAAGTGTTATGTCTTGTATTTTTTAATTGAATACATGCTCATGTTTATATGCTCATAAATGGTTTATGTGTGGAAGTGTTTCCTTGTGTTTTGATTTGGAGACAAGGGATACATGCTTATACTTATCTGAACATAATTGGTCTATGTATAAAATGAGTAGGTTTAGAATACGAGTTCGTTCCCTTGAGAATTGTCCTATCTACTTGTCTCTCACTATGCCCTAGTTTAATTTCCCAAAGGCACTTCTCTCAGGAAGTTTCCCCGCATTCCAGAGTCGAAGTGAGTTCCTCGAAAGGACTACCATGATAGTAAACCCAGGAGTTTACTTTACCCCTACCACTAAATTTATAGCTCGGTGAATTAGGAAGACTTTTACTCAGGTCACTAAGCCTAGGGATAATTTACCCAAGAACCCTCTGAAAGATTTGTCAGATCTCTATTGCCTGTCGAACTTAACCTTTGCATAGGCAGGGGGGGTGGACTTGGCAACGTCCTGAAAGTCCCAGAGTATTCGGACCCGTTCATCGGCATTTCGACATTTAGAAATCCGGGAATCCAAAGGGCAAGACCCTTCGTCGTCGCAATTCATGAAGTCCCGATATGCGAAACTCTGAATTAGCTTAGTGTGAATAGGTTTCGGCATTTTGACATTTCAACACCCGGGAAACTAATGGGCAGGACCCTTTGTCGTCACAAGTCGCGAAGTCCCGATATGCGAAAATCCAAATCATCTTAGTGTGAATAGGTTTCAACATTTCAGCACTTTGGATACCAAAGGGGAAGACCCCTCGTCTTCGCAAGTAGCGAAATCCCGGTTCACGAAAATTTGGGAGGATCTGGACCGTCCATCGGAGGAGACACATGGTGAGCAGTCATAGTTCGGGGAAAGCTCTGAAACCTCGTAAGCCATTGGATCTCGTAGGACAACAAGGGGATTAAGGTTGAGTGTACTTCAATTCCCTTAGGCTCAGGAGTGATAGTGACCATCAGATCCAGATCAACAAGGTTCGTTGATCTCCTACACGAATTTCCATATCGGAATTCGGGGATTTGAGTGACAGGAGTTCTAGAGTCGTTGCATTGTGAACTCCTGGTTCATGAAACTCCGAAGAGATTTGTAGTCGTCGATCTCAACGAAGGGATGATTTTGGGTTTCGAGGTTTGAAGAGTCAAAAGACTCGACTCTCTTGCATTTCAAACTTTCGGTTACCGAAGTCCCGATACGACCAGGACCGTCGAATCAGGGGGAAGATTTGCAGATGTCGATCTCAATGAAGGAATGATTTCAGGTTTCAAGGTTTGAAGAGTCGAAAGACTGGACCCTCAGGCATCGCTGAGTCGTGAAATGCGAAAGGTGCCTCTTGGCTTGGCTCGGGGTCATAACCGATGATCACATGGAAGTGAAGCCCGCACTTGGTGCTTGAGTTGTACACAACGGGTTTTCAATGAAAGAACCAACGGATTGGTTTAGTGAAGGTTTCGACAGGAAGAGATAGCATGTGCTAGGACCTCGTAGGAACTTGGGGATTCTATCCCTTGAGAAAGAAGGGAGAAAAAGGCGGAAAAAAAAAACTATTATGCCGTAGTGGGTGTGTGTCAATAACAAAATACCTAGGTGTTGGAGTTAGATTTTCAGCATGGTATCAGAGAATACCTAGCATTGAAAGACAATTCAACATGGTATCAGAGCATATCTAGGGTTGAAAGAAAATTCGATATGGTATTAGAGCCCATTCTCTGAAGGGAAGCTAGATCAATACAAAGGAAGTTTTCCAGCAGCAGGTTATTTCTAAAATTTTTTACCAGGTCTTAGGGATGGAAACAACACCATTGAGAGTAGAAGACATATTGGATGGAGCATCCAACTTCCTATCTTGGAAAGCAAGAGTTACTTTGGCATTGAAGGATTATGATCTTTGGAAGTTAGTGGCTAAAGAAGTTACTCCACCGCCAGATCCACAACTTTAGATGCTCACAAAAAGAAGGAGATCAATGCATAAAGAGAAAGATTTCTAGATTCTATGAAGGATTGTATAATGCCTCACCTAAATGAGAAGAAGAATACCAAATATATGTTTTATTCATTGGTAAGTTTATTCCAGAGCAAGAACATGAATAGAAAGATGGTATTAAGGAATAAACTCATATCAGTTCAGATGTCTAGATCAGATAATGTTACCAACTATCTCATGAGGATCACATAGGTGCATGATAAAATTGTAGCCATAGGGGAGAAAAAAGAGGATGCAGAGCTCATGAATGTGGCATTGAATGGTATTCCCAAGTCATCAGAACTAGTTGTCAAGGGATTTTGTGCTCAGGAAAATATCTCAGATTGGCAGAGAATTTGGGATTATTGCATCTAAGAAGAGACTTGAGAGGATTCTAAGAGAGACAAAAAAGAAGATGAAGAGGAGGATAACTTGACCCTTGTCAGTAAGAATATTAAGGGAAAAGGAAAGGGTTCCAACAAGAAAGGTAACAGTGAAGATTCAACCTCACAACAAGGAAAGAAGGACTTTACTAAAATCAAGTGCTTCAGGTGACACAATTTTTGGAACTATGCATCATAGTTTCTAGAGTTAGGAGACCAAGTTTGTATGAGATGACATTGATGGATGCTCAAGAGCATGAATATTCTAGGAGCACATTAAGGAAGAGCATACCTTCGATGAAGTTTTCAAACTTCATGGAATTGATATGTAGAATCATCAAATTCAATACTTCTAATATTCACAGAGCAGCTAACCAGCTGGGTTGGAGGAATTCCAGTATGTAGGATGATGTGTGTGACATTGTACCAAAGTAGGAGGCATAACCAGTTCCATGTGTCTCTTTAGGAAATAACTTCCTTTCTAAGAGGGAGTGTTGATGTTAGTGGTAGCATCCGATAGGTATTTTGACACAAGTATATGTGTCTAGATGTGTGGAAATCATCCAAATCCTTCTACTCTTGAATTTAGTTTAGTTAAAGGAATTATTAAAGAAAATTTCTTTTATTAATTAATTATATAATTAATGATATAATTAATTAATTGATTTATTTAAGAAACATGCTAAAATTACTTTTCATGTAACATGTAATCTAAATCTCAAGTGAGTGTGAGAAGTAATATCAACCATAGATCACTTTAGATATTAGAAATAGATTATAACTCATGATTATAAACGCAAGGCTATGAGAAGGAGGAAGACATAATTCAAACAAATATCAAAGGAGGACCTTTTCTAGTGTGGAGTCTCCAAGGACACACTTAGGAGTAGAGAATGACCTCTACTCGAGTGCTTGGATCACTAATGACGATGATTCAAGAGGACGAATGATTACACTTGACAAGAGTTGTATTGAGAGAGTCGACACATAAAGTATTGGATCACAAAGGACCGTGGTTCAATATATTGGATAAGTGAAGAAGGACCTTCATCTAGAGATCATATAGGTCAAGGAGAAGAGAGAAAAGAGGCATACATAGGTGGATTTTAGTAGAAGAAATCCACCGAAAAGAGTCAGACTATACAAATTTTCCCGTACGTACTTTCTATAAAAATCCACGAGTCACAGTGGAGAAAATAACATACATCTGCGGGTCACAGTGGGGAAAGTCATGGATATCCATAGGTCACTAAAGAGATAGTTGTAGATTCATTGAAAAGTGTGCCAGAATTGGTCGTATAGTAGGTCAGACCTTTCCAGGTTAGTCTGTAGTTGTATTTCTTTCAATGGGCCATAATCCCTGTTACAGGAGCCCTGATTTTAGCACAATAAAATCATTCTCAACACTGGTTTTCCCTTTGGGGTTTTTTACAGGAGCATTTACCCAAACATTATGGTGTTTATGTGTGCTTGATTTGGTTTCCTTATTTATGCTTCTGCTACATGATATCAAGTTGAATATTTCAATAGTGTAATATTGTTTTGTGAGCTGCTAATATGATTGTAGTAAGGAAATCACTAGATAAAAAAGTATCTAGGTGTTGTAATTAGATTTTTAGCATGGTATCAGAGCATACCTAGGGTTGAAAGAAAATTCAACATGGTATCATAGTGTACCTAGGGTTGAAATAAAATTCAATACATTTTTATTCTCAAGTCCACAATCATAGTAGATTCTAACCCTATGTACCATATATTGACCCATCAAGTACTAGAGAGTAAATAATAACAATGGATCATTATTCTCCAAGAATTCAATCTAAAATTTGTCAAATCTAAATCAAAGAAATAATTGGATTCCGTCAAGCTTATGTGTGACCTTCCTCGTACTAATGAAGAAACTTAGCCTATCGAATCTCTTCATGATGACTCTTTGTTTCTCATTATCACATCTAACCCGTGGTATGGATACATCAGTTTGTATCTCTAAACCCAACACTTTCGACTTGAGGTATCTCACGAATATCATCGTCACATTTTCCATCATGTGAAACACTACGTCATCGTTTGCGACACTTTATATCGCCGTAGTATAGACTCTATATTATGATGCTGTTTAAATCACGAGGAAGCCGAATGTGTTCTGAATGAATGTCACTCTAGAGAATGTGGAATTCATCTTTTTGGGATGGATACAACCCATAAAAAATTACATGAGTGGTATTTTTGTCCCTCGATCTTCCAAGATTGTATAACACCCATTAAGAAATTTTGTCCTTGTCAAGTTTTTCATCCCAGAATGTGCTCTCCTCCTACTCCAATTCATTCAGTAGTTGTTTTCAACCCTTTTGAAAAATAGGGTATCCACTTTATGCAATGTAATCCTACCTCAGGTAGAGGGCATCATTATATTATATTCACAGTCAACTACTTCACCAAATGGGTCGAGAGTATTCCTACATTCACAAATGATGGGAAAAATGATGCCTTATTCATATTCAACCACATTATCACTAGATCCAGAGTCCCACAAGCCATTGATATTGATCATGGATCAGTTTCAGAACCATATGATGGTTGAGTTAAGCGCCAAACTAGGTTTTCACTATAAGAACTCATCCCCATATTACCCCCAAAAAAATGGAAAAGTGGAGGCCATTAATAAGGTATTGAAAACCATGATCTAATGAATGGTGGGAAAACAAAAATAAAAATGGCACTTGAAACTTTTCTCAACACTTTGGGATTATAGGAATTCCATAAAAATGACCTTCGCGTTTACACCATTTCAATTGGTTTATAGCCTAGAGACAATCTTAACTATTGAATGCGAAATTTCGTGATGACTTAAACTAGCCATTGAACTCCTGCCAAACATCTCTACTGAGGAAGAATGATTATTTTACTTGAAAAAACTTGACGAGACTCATCATGATGCTTCTCTCACCAATGAGACACATAAAATGTGCATCACGACGCAATATGAAAAATTCTTCCAACCTCGTGTCTTTGACGAAGGTGACCTAGTTTTAGTCTATGACCAAGACCATGATAAACTAGGGGTAGGTCAGTTAGAACCCATGTGGCATGGACCTTACATTGTAAAATGAGCACTACAAAAGGGTTCTTATGAGTTGGTTGATTATGATGGAACCCCATTGAAAGAGACTCAGAATGGGCTCTACCTGAAAAAGTATTATGCTTAGGGTCATCCTGCATTCATACTTTGTACATTACTTTACCATAGATTTGGTGTGTTTTTTTTGGTGTTATTTTTATTTTGCATGTAAGGTTTTATTTCACCTATGGTCTCTTATCACACTTTGTTCTTGAATGCGCAGATGTCTACATCCTTTTCCGTATACTTTGGATTTGCGGACAGTGCTAGTTGACATACCAAAAACCTTGCTTCTGTAGCTTTGTAATTCTATTCCTCCATTGATGAGTTAGTGAGTTTGGGATGAGTTTTCCTTGGAACTACACCAAATAAAATCATGGAATATCACATTGTAATTGGAATTTTGACAGAGTTTCCTCTTTTATCATATATCTCGTCATTTTTAGTCTTAACTCTCAACTCGTGGCCTTTCAAATAAACCGAATTTATTCCATCCATGATCCTATATTTCTCTGTCTCTACCTAAGGGTTCTCCTCCTTGAAAAATCATTTGATTACATTTGATATTTACATATAGCAAGGGAGTTTGAAAAGGTTTCTGATTCACTTGTGAATTTCATGTTAGACTGGCATCTAACACATACATAAAATCACAAAGCATATGAAAGTTCCAAAACAAAAACTATAATCCGATTAAACACTTATGAATAAGAAGCTGAAANCCCCCCCCCCCCCCCACATATATATAGAATAGAAATATTTTTTCCACATCATGAGCCCAAAAATTACAACGGGGAAACAAATCGGGCAACATTACCCATACATCATATACATATCACAAAACTAGGAAAATACAAAAACATGAGACTCTACTGATCATCATGTGGCACATTCTACTCATGTTAACATATGACTTATTTGGCCACTCATCGTAAGAAATGATTACTTCCCTTAGGAACCCCCACCATGTGCCTCTGAATATGTTAAGGAATCTCCCGCATCCGCATTGCAGGGAACCCATGGTGAGACCCCTCAGGTTCCTTTCCACATCACGAAGCCCTCCAACATAAACTTCCTACATCTGTTGTGCCTCTCTGTGTCAGTGAAAAGGTGGCATACTTGTCGGCCTCTTTGCTCTTCGATCTATGAAACAAAAACAAAAACACATTTAGATCCCCTTTGTACCACTATACAAACACACACCCACAAACATACATACATAGATGATTTTAGGGGCTAATTTTTCCAATGGGATAATTTTACATAGTATTTCCCAAAACACGATTCACCAATTTCCATTTTTTCTAAAAACCATTCACCCAAATTCCATAGAATAAAATTATTTTACCTTAAAAATCACCAAAATTTTATAGAAACTATATAAAATCCTTGAAAATTTGAATATTTTTATAAAACTATCGCCAAACACTTTAGATTTTGCATATCAAGAACTAGTAATATTAGCCCATGTTTCTACATTTTAGTATAAATTTCCATCCTTAAAATTATCCCTACACACACACACACATATCAAATATCCACAACAAAAATGTTACAAGGTCACATTCTTAGAAGACATACCTATCATGTCCCACCGTTCTCCCTCCGAAAGCACTATATCTGTGTCACCTCTGAAATCTATCCTATCATATGGAAAATCCTCAATCATAGGGATCTAGTCTCTCTACCATGAGAAGAATCTAACATCAAATGAGAAAAATTGGGACCACCCCCTATCTGAGACATAAGATTGGTCCATCACTCCATTCGTGGCTCAGACATATATCACACTAGAATCTCTATCCATGGACACATCAATTGAACCCACTCTAAGAATAATGATACTAGAATGGATCCATATCCAAATTGTTTCTTCCTCCCTATCTTGCACTTGGTGATTTGATCTTTCAGATTCACCAACAAACCCCCACACCAGTTAAACATTCTAGGCTGTAGAAATTTAATGGCATATGCCATCTGTGCTTTTGAAGCTAGATGTGGCCCTGCGTTGGCTACTAGCTTTGCAATAGTGAACACGATCATTCATAATGGGTGATCTGTAATGTCCTTGATTGGAATTCTCCGACTAATTTTTTGGGTGCCTTCCCTATAGTATTGTGTGATGTATTCCTCAGTCGAAATTTCAGTTCCCCGATGACTCACCAAAATAATTGGTACCCCCTACTTGGATAGACCCATTAAGAAGCATATGTCCTCCATATCTATATCAAGAGTATGAGGACCCACATGAAAGAGTTGGTCATTTTCATCCCACATCCTTATCAAATGGTCCAAAAGAAGAACTTTCTTTCCCATGCTCTGAATCTTGAAGTACTTAAGAAAACCAAAGTCCCTTAGTGCTACTATGGTGTTTAGATCATGAAAAGTGGCCATGTATTTGACCTCATGTTCTCTCTCTTTCAATTCAATCATTTTTTCAAAGAACTTCCTATAGATCACAAGAAGAATCATTAGTCAAAGTTTGAGCCTAATCAGTGCTTTCTTGATAATCTATTTGCAAAAACTTTTATAAAACTACACCTATCACCCCCCTAGAGGGGGTTATAGGGAGATAGTCTCTCCCCCCTACTCTATAAGGAGAATACATTTCAATGGAGTTTATAGCAGAGGTTTCTAGTGTTAACAAATTGACAAACATTGTCAAAAAATCCTCTGCTACAACCTCTGTTTTCGATATCATATGTTTTTGCGGATACTATAGCGGATTTTAGGGGATGTTTAGAAATCAATGTCTTTGTATAAGGCACAATAACCAGTGCATACATACACCTACAACACCGATGATGTACACTTAACGTCAAGCACCAGGGTAGTAAAGTATGAAAGCATCGGGGCAGTAAAATATTTAAGCACATGGTTGTTTGTCTTATAAGAACCAAGGATTTAACATCAAAACGCATCGAGAGAGTTAAAATAATTAAGAACTGGGGATTTCTGCATATAAAACACTGATGCATTATTAATAAGAAGGCACCCATGCTTTATAAAATAATATGCACTAGTGCATTACTGGGAAAAACACCCTGGTGCATTAAATATAGAAAGCATTTGTGCTTTGTAGTAACAAACAAGACCCAATGCTTATAAATAACATGATAGTGTCGGTGTGTATCAATAACATAGATGCATTGGTGCTTCGTATAAGATTAACGCACCAATGGCCAAATTTTTAATATAATTTTGGGGTATTAAATTAATATTGAAACCAGTGCTAGTTGATTACAAAAAAGAACCAAAGCAAATTTCATATGAAACACACCGGTGAGTTTTAATATTAAACACACTGATGAGATTAATAATTAAAATACATCGAGAAACATCTACCTGTGATAGTGCAATTATTGTTATTTTTTAATTTCATTATTTATCAAAAAATGTACATATATCTTATATTTTGATTAGTGAATTTGGATATGATGTTTGGATTAATTTTTAATATCATCATATTTTTCATCTCTTCATTATAATATTTAGTCATCCATATATTTAATCAACGATGTAACATTTCACAATGATATTGGACAATGCAATAGAATAAATTAAAACATATTTTATTATATGAATAAGAGGGTCTTTGTCATACAAAATGGGACACTTATCGGTAATATCTTGTCTTTCAATTGGGATACTATGTCCATTATACTAAACAAAAATGCATATTTTCATAATTGCAGCTTGCATTGATATCCAAATCTATTCGCCATCATTCTTCATTGGAACTGTTCTTAGTGCTCGAGCTACTTCCATGCCTTGGGTTATTTTTCTAAATGTTTGGTTGATTGTCTTGATTGTTTTGTTCTTCTTGAAGTTCAATCTACAAACATACAAATAAACTATAATGAGTCTATCTACATTGGTAGAATAATGAAAATTGAAAAAAATAATATACTTCAATGTAAATTGAAAAGCGACATACCTCCAAAACAAGAAGTGACTCATGAATCATACACATATGTTCAAAATCAAATCTCATGCCTTATTTTAACAATTCTTCTGTTAGCTCAGTTCCATACTTTGTTTCCTACAAGTTTTATACCCCATAATAAATCATAGATTTAATATAAGGTATTATTTTTGTTTCATTAATTATAAAATGACAGAAGTAAAAAAACATAGATTATACTTACAAATTCGATAATTAATTTTTGATATGCCAACATATACTCACAACCCTTAATTAACCTAATGTCAATCAATTTTTCTGATGGCTCTTCTTTGTATGTTAGCACCTATTTGAAGACATTCAAGGATGGTTGTTGTAAAACAACTTAAAATATACAGAATAAAAACCTTAAGTTGTTATAAGGAAATAAAAATTACTCACAAACTTTGCTATCAACCCTTTTCTTCCCTGTCGTCTAGTTTTATGTGCAGAATGAGTTCCATTTTCTTTTATTTTCTGTAAGAGAATATTTGAAAATTAATATTTAATGTATAATTAATTATTTGTACCTAACAGAAAAAATCAATGATTACATACATTTGAAGCAAATTGTTGTTGAGATATCTCATCCTGCGATGCAAGTATGTCCAATTATTTGACCATCTCCTTGTACAATTTTTTGGAAATTCCTACTGATTCATTTCAGATATCATCTCATTGGTCCTCTGGGATTTTTATAATTTTCCTAAAAAAATAACATGACAATAAAGTATTTTTATATTGATATATGAAAACCATATATCACAAAATTGATATATTAATAAATCAATACTTTGTAATATATATATATATATATATATTCTAAAAATTTGTTTTTAGGAATATTACTTTTTAAATTATTCTTTTTTATTGTTGTATGTTTTTTCTATTGTAAATATGACAGGTCTCATTGACCATTCCTTTGGAAATGCTTCATGTAGTTTAAATATAACCTGGTTCTTGGAATCATTGGATTGATTTCTATATTGTATGTGGAAAATACGTTTATACATTCGTTCCACTATATCCCTCATAGTTCTATAAAAATTTTCCCCCTTTGATTAATCTCCAACACCACTCTAGATGATTTAAGGACCAATTCATCATCATTTACATATTCTATATTAATTAATTTTGTTTTGCTATGATGACGTTTTGTTCCCTCGTTGTTGGTGCCTATAGAAAATTAAACATATATGAATTAATAGATTGTTTGAAACATGTGATCTAATATTCCTAAGTATATTATTAATAAAAAATCATAAAAAAAATTCATATTGAATAGTATTTTTTCATTCACCTGATTCATCCCTATACAATTTATCCATCAAGCTTTTATGCTCTTTTGCAGTTAGATAAGAAATAATCTTATCGATATACCTCATTTTGTGGCCTTGCATGACACACACTAACCAATACATATTAGTTAATCTTACATAGAATTTATAGACACCCTGTCTTTTTTGTTTTTCCGGATTTGTTATCATTGTGTCGACCAAAAGTTTTCTGATTTTAACTCTTTTCACTCATATTTTCTGTTTTGAGTGAATCACCATACCCTTAAAATCCTAATTTTATGAATATTTATGCTATTCCAAATTATTCTTCTACTCCACAATGCTCCCTGATATGTCTCTCTTCCAAATATATCTCCTGTAAATTTTGGCAAAATAATGAAAATATTGAATACCTTCTTAATATTAAAAAAACTTTATGAAAATGGTTTAGAGTTAATCACCATACCCTTCAAATTCTCATATTATGAATAACATTGTGGTTCCAAAGTCTTCCTCCATATGTCTCTCTTGCAAGTCTCTCCCTTATTAAAGTTCGCAAAATAATGAAATAATGAATAAATTTTTAGCATTT
>SNQJ01S0032182.1:17775-41913 GCA_010110895.2 Picea sitchensis
ATAATGGCCTAAAGATGACATAATTAAAATAACATTACTAATCTAAATTACAACTAATGGCCTAAATCCGACATAAATAAAATAGCATTACTAATCTAATATGCCCCAATTAAGGGGTAATGAGCCAACATTAGGGCTTAACATATACTATATGCAAATGAAATTTAAAGAAATTGATGTTAGTCCTAACTAACAATGTTAGTGTCTATACAATTTGTATTGAGTTATATCAGGTACATTTGATATATGTAATTGTATGGTTTTGAAAATGGTTAATATGGATTGGGTGGCATAATTGGCAAACAATGTGTGCAAGTTTCGATGCATGAATTAATAGCATGGATTAATGGTTTGGCTAACTGTCGTGTACTATGTAATTGAATGATATGGAGGATGGAAGTGACATGCAGTAAATACACGTCACTCCATACTTCTCCCACTGGTTCATCACCCTAGCATGGTTATTTTTCATTTGGTTTTGTTTTGGTTAAGCTCTGAGATTCAGGCGTGTAAGGAACTGCTCGACCAACTCGCATTTTTAAGTTTATTGGTTACAGGTATGGTTCGTTTTTCCCATCCATGAATTCTCTCTATGTATGAAATGAACGTTGGCTCGATAATGTGTTGATTTATGTTTTATTGAGGTTGGAAACTGTGTAAACGTGTGGTATTTTCTCTGGAATGACTATGTGTGTTATTCGTTGAAAATGAAAAAATCGATGGTTGAAGTCGCGAGTTCATTGGTTGTTCTTTGTGGTGGAAACCATGATGGTTATCTATTGTCTTTATGGGTTTTGTTGGAGGGTTTCACTCTTTTTATCCTTGTTGGCCATCTCCTCACAGTTATGGTAACCACACTCGGTTTCATTTGGTGCTATGGGGTTTCTTTGTATGTTTTGAACCACCTTTTGGTCACTCCATATCTTTTTCACCTGGTCGTGGGCTCATTTTGCATTATTGGTATCTTCATAGTTGGTTATGAGGTGGATATTATGCCAAGAAGAATGAATTTGGGTTGTTAGTAGTACATGGGCTCTACATTTCTATCATCATTATTCGAATATTGTGGAAAAACATGAGGGTTAAGCCTCTATGTGTTCTTAGTGTTGGTTATTGGCTAGTAATAAATCTCTGCTCCTCTGCATCATGGTCTACCCTACCTAGTGTCAAAATGTCACCCTATCTTACAAGCTAAGGGCTATAAGGCTTGTGGTTCCACCGTTCTTATCTCAAGGGTTCTCACTTACTGTTCATATGGTCGACCTCCAGTGTCCCTATGTTTGGTGACCAAAAAAACCCTTGATTAGTTTGTTCATTAGTTACAAAGCCTGATTTTGATAAACTAAACCAATCGCACCCTGTTGGGTATCTTGTTGACTTTCATAAGTTGTTTAAGTAACATTGACAATATAATTGATTATTGGCTCGTCTCTGTTTTATCGGGTTGATTGGAGATTTGTAATTGGAAATGATAATTGGCGTATAGTCGCTGCCTCATTTTGTTATGAAAGTTGAATTAACAACTCAATATTGTTTAATTGGTTGATTGAGGGTAAGCATAAATGTACAGTCACAGATATGCCTCTTTTTGTTATGCGCTGGTCTATGTGTTCCTACAGCGTGATATAAATTGAAGTGGTGTTTGTTGTGTGTTTAATTTGCCCAATCGAGATTATTGCAATTTGAAGAGTTGATGACTGTGACCTGGTTGCCTACTGTGTATGATATATATACATCGTGCATCATTTTGTTTTATTGCACCATTAGAAATGAGCACAGGGTTTTGGTAGTATGGTTTCATTGCAAATTTAATTGTTAAATTTGTCAAAGGAATGGAATCAGGCATGTTTTAAAAGAGTCAGTGCAACTCAGGAAAGACCTATGTCTATGTTTGATTTGAGAAATTAAATTATGCACAGTGGTTGATGTTTTTTTTATGCTGAACAGAGTTGAAGCAATATGACTGTGTGTTCCTTTGGATTTTGTGTTAAATATAAAATGGAAGGAAATAAAAGGAAACAAAATTATTTCAACAAGATGTTCGAAAGGCATAGTAATTATGAGTATGATTGTACACTGTATTAAATGAGTTTTTTTAAAACGAAATTGGATGTGGGACAATGAACAATTTTTAACACACAGTAATTGTTTAATTGGTGCTAGAATAGTTGTATTGAATATATAATTGTTTTATGAATTACTTAATTGGTTTTTTGAATAGTATTCACTCTTTTCCATACCATTATTTCACTTTTCACACATTACAATTTCCCTCACCTTCCCATATTCACTATCCACTCCATGTTCCTAAAATTTAATTTTAGTTAAGATAAGTTTTGTATTATGATAGTTAAAGGATCACGAAGATGAATTACAATGATATATTCTTTTGGTTTAAGATACAGTTGATTGTTTGATGTCTATGAGCAGTAATCATGATATTTTCCCCCTCATTTTAACATTTGTTGCTCAATACAACCCCTCGCATATCCCATAACCCTTGTTCACCCCCTTCTCATTGAAAACTATTAAACGATTTGTATGGATTGGATTGCATAAGTCTGATATGTTGCTAAGCCAAATTTTATTTGATATTTAAAAAGAGTTCTCATGTATGGTTGTTAAAGAAACTATTTTCTAATCAATTATGCATACATGAATGAGTTTTTTCAACAGAGGTATCCATTGCCAGGGTAACCAGGGAATGACTCACAAGAGTTAGGCCAGTTATTTCAAGATGGATTTTTTAACTAGATTGAGAAAGGAGTGGTCCAACCTAGGCCCAAAAGTCTTTCCTTCCAATCCCCACAGTTCCCTGGTATCCCAGTGCCTCTTGATGTCTCATTGCAACCTGAGATTGTCCACTCGACAGTCTCCCAACATCATGGCTGGCCTTACTCGTCTCTACCTTCTCCTCCACCTATTAATAAAATTGTCCAAGCTTCCCCTGTCCACTCACCATTACATTCTTCCCATGCAAGAAAATGGTTAAAAACTGAGGCCCACCATGCTCTTGACAAAGAAAAATCAATTGCTGCCCCTTCCTCACCCTCAAATGAATCTGATAAATACGTGTCCTCCCGCATGCATTTGAGAGATGATTTCTCTCATGTGATAAGTGAGAATAGGCCTAAAGGCCCCACACAGCCTAAGGAAAATTCAAAGAGATCAAAAGGTGACAACAACAACAAGGGAAACATTGCCTCCCAGAGTGGAAAATATGGATTTTAAGTTATTATTTATTAATTTTGTAGAACAGTTGACTTTTGAAATTTTCGACAGCACACTATTTTTTGGATACATGGCTAATATAGTTTAGGAAAAAAATTCAATTATCATTGATATAAATTGTCAAAATATGAAAGTGATGATGGGAGTCACAAGGAGGGATGTTTTTATTTGATTAAATAGTTGTGATATGATTTTTAAAGAACTAAAGGGAGTCACAAGGGGTCCCACCTACTAGTTATTATTTATTTAAAACCCTTATTATGATTTTATTACTTTTCCCCCTTACCTAAAATTTGGTTGAGTTTTAGTTAACTTAACTAAAGAAGTAGTTCAACTACTTCAACAAACTCTAACTTGCTTAAAGGAAAAAGGAAAAGGAGGAACAAGGGAGAATAGAAGGAGAAGCATACTAAGTTTTTCTCTTTTAGTTTTGATGAGATAATTCAATTTTCATTCATTCCTTAATTCATTAGAAGCCTAATTCTTTTTTATGATAGCGGGGTCCTATTGTAGACAACAAGATTCATGGCTGAATTACATCATTCAGACACTTGTTTTTCAAAGGTGTTGATCTATCTTTGATAGTCTGTGTAGACTTGTTTGTTTGTGAATTAGATTTCATGACTGACAAAGGCTATTGTGTAGAGTCAAGTGGGAAACAATCTGTGGCAAGTTGATCCATATTTTAAAGTTTAGCTTTTTACTTTCTATCAGAAGTCCTTTTGTATGTTTCATCAGGGACATCTAAGTTTGACTTTGGTCCAAAAATGCCTCAGGAAATTTTGTAAAGAGAACGATGCCTTTTATGAATTGGAATGAAATAAACAATTACTTTATGTCTCATCAGTTTTTATTATTGAATTGGTTTCTTTACTTCTGTCTCTATATTTATTTCAGCATTTGTTATGTTTATAAAATTACATAAATAATGAATTTTTCAGAAAGCTTTTACTTATAAAAAAAACAGCCTAAGCACTTGTAAACAATACTTGTGAATTAGGATACCGATTTTGATGGCTATAAACATAGGGTGATATTCACGTATATATTTATTTAGCCAAGAAAGATCTAAAAACACTTGAGTAAGATCATTTCATATCTTTTCCTTGACATTTATTTGGCGACCATACTAGGGAGGTCTTCAGTATCTCTCTGGTTAATTTTTATGCTTGATTAGCATCAAATACATCTATTTTGTAATATTGATTATTTGACTGTTTTATTTATTAGTGAATGTACCTATTGCAAGGCAACCCAATATTGAGCCTGATATTCAAGATCAAACCAACATTGCTTTGAATTTGTTTAACACCATTTTAGACACTGCCAATACTCAGGTTGAGCTTAATCATTCATGGGGAAAAATTGAACGAGATATTAGTACCCAAGAACGTTGTGAAGCTAGACATAGACAGCCTAGAAATCAGTAATAACCTTCTTGTTCCTTCATCTTTGGCCTTCCTTTCATGTCCTTAAAATATCATGTTTCTAGGAGAAGAAGTGGCTTATCACCTGAAATTAATCCTATCGCTGAAATAGGAAGAAAGAACATTGTGTTATGAACCCAACAAAGTTCTCTAAGGATAACTTTGCCTGATTCATCTAGTTCGTCTTTCTCTCCCTTACCTATCATCCACAATATGGTAGCTAGTGGTGGCTGTGGTGGCACTAGAAGTGCTTCCTCCTCTCAGTCGTCAGCTTCATCAGTGATTGGTAGTTTATATAGCCACCATATCCTTGTCCAATCAACCACCAATCCCACCAAAGTCATAAAAAATTATGGTCTTTTCCAATTTGAAGAAGATGCCACAACCACACCATGGCATGTTTCCTCTCCTCTTAACCTAACATCTGCTACTTGTCCACTTCCTAAATTCAAAGAGCATCTTCCTAGGTTTTTGGGGAATAAAATTTTCAATACAAATGAACACCTGGTGGAATTTTCTAATGCTTGTCACAACATAGGAGCCAATGACAACGATACTTGCATGCCCTTATTTGTCAATTCCTTGGATGAAAAGGCTGCGAACGATTTCTTTGACCTTCCTCCTAAGATTCTGTCTACTTGGGAGGAGTTAGTTTATTGGTTCAATTCCACCTATGGGCAATCTAAAATCCCAACTGGGCAGATACAGGAGTACAATAACATCACCTATAAGAATGGTGAGACCATCAAGTCCTTCAACTTGTGTTTCACTAAGTTATATAATCGAATCCCTGAACGCATTCGACCTCATAACCAAGCCACTTTCATGCATTACTACAATGCATTACCTTCCCCATATCATCATAGCCTTGGGGAAAAATCCATTTATAACCTTGGTTCCACTCTGCATACTTGTTTAGAGTATGAAGAACATCTTGAAAGAACATGTCTTCCTTAGGGAGAATCAGTTAAACAAACATACATGTCCACCCTCTTACATCTAGTACAAGACATGAATAATCATATGATATCATATGAGTGAAAAGGAACTACCTCCCTTCTCACCCCTGGAGCTTCATCCTCTTCTGGACCGCCCTTTAGAAATCCAAGTGAAAATAATTTTTATCCTAAAGGTATCATGCCTCGAAGTTGGTGTAACTTTTGCGAGGAGCACCACGAGGAAACCACATGTGAGGTAAGGAAGAGCGCCAGAGATAAGATATTTGGTAAAATACCAAAAACTACCATCGTTGTCCTAGATTTTGCAGAGGCGGAAGATATCATAATCATCAATACTAGGAACAAATCCTATGATCCCAAAGGAAAATATGATCCTCTCCATAATTCTTCTAGCCTGACCTCATCCTCACCAGTTGCTACCACTCAGGTTCCTAAGGTTCCTGATTGTTAAGGAACTACTTTCCCTCCCCCTTCTTCCAAATACAATATCCTAAATCAGTTGGCCAACATCAAAGAAGATGAAACCCTTTTGGATATGGTTGTCGTCCCTGAAAAACAGAGGCATATAAAACAATTCATGGAAGGAAAATATTTCGTTGTATCCAATCTCTCTGAAGAGGTAAATGAAGAGGATTCTTCCATAAATAAAGTAGGTACACGTACATAACTTTAGATACCCTGTAAAAAAATCCCCCTTTTTATATTTATGTAAAGATAATGGATAAGATCGGCCATTGTTGCCTCATTGATGGTGATTTTAGCCCAAGTGTGATGTCAAATATTATTATGGAAGAAATAGGCTTGTCTTGTACAAATGAAAATGATATGAGCATGCTCTCTTATAATAGTCTACAAAAAATGACCATAGCTGAGATTAAATATGTGACCTTGGTTTTGTGTGCACACCCTGAAATAAGGACGACCCTTAGTATTCAGGTAATTGATATGCCAATAAGATATTACTCAATCATTATAGGAAGAGATTGGAAATCTTTGACGGGTGGATACTTCTCACTCAGCGGGACACACTTATCCATTCCTCGGAATGGTAAAACTATTATAGTCCTTAGAGAGGGAAGAATTTCACCTTACATAGAGAGTGTCCCACAACCAAATGTGAACTATATCGAAGAGGAACTATGGTTGTATTCCATCTTTGCTGAGGAGGATAACATTCCCTTGGAACAAATCAATTTAGATGATGGTATGTGGTGCATGCACTTTGATGGTTCATGCTCTAGTGAAGGTAACATAGCTAGCATAATATTGTACTCTCCTATGGGGAAAATTCATAACATTTCTTATAGGTTGGAGTTTTCTTGCACAAATAATGTCACTGAATATTGAAAATGCCTATAATCTTGGTTGTGGTCAACTTTTAGTTTTTGGATATTTCGATCTTTTTGTGAACCTTGTACGTAAGATATACTCTCCTAGAAACAAGTTGATGAATCAATACACCCAAACTGTTTGGGCACTTATATCGAACTTATTATTTTTCAACATTACTCATGTTAAGAGGGAATTGAACTCAATGGTTGATCGGTTAGTTGTTTTTGCAGCCTCTCCTAATCGAAAACATCTACCACACATACCTGATTGTACTTTTTAATATGTATATCGTCCACATATCCCTGACAATATAGAGTCTTGCTAGGTCTTCCCTAGTGTTGAGAGCATCAGTGATTTCATTCAAAATGAACCTTATAATCCCAAGGAAATTATATCTATAGAAGATAACAAGATTCCTAAGGGCTTGAATCCTCTAGAGAGTTCATTTTCATCCAGTGATGTAGGCAATAACGAGAAATAGAAAGAAGAGGAGTCAAAAAGGAAGGTGGGTGAAACCATCTCCTTGAACATTGGGACATCCGAGCCTCCAAAGAATGTTAAAATAGGTACCCAATGCTATGGTGGAGAGAAAATGAAGTTTTCCAAGATACTTGGTGAATTTCAAGATGTTTTTGCTTGGTCTTATGAGGATCTTCGTGGTTTTGATTCTTCTCTTATACAACATGTCATTCCCATCAAGGAAGGCATAAAACTGGTTAGGCAAAAACAAGGTCCTATAAACCTTGCACTAGAAGCAACTATTCGAAAGGAGTTAGAAAAACTCTTGAAGGTTGGAATCATCTTTCCGGTCGAGTATTTTGAATGGGTTTCGAATTTGGTTCATGTTCAAAAAGTGACTTATCATATCAGATTTTATGTTGATTTTCTCACATTCAATCGGGCTATTATGAAAGATCATTTTTCTCTCCCTAACATAGAAATGATTCTGCAACAAGTTTCAAGGTCATAGATGAGGCCTTTACTTGATGGTTTTTCCGGTAACAATCAAATCATGATAAAAGGGGAATATACATACAAAACCACCTTTATTACTTATTGGGGTACCCTGACTTACAAACATATTTCTTCTGGGTTATTTGATGCGAGTACCACTTTTAAAATACCTATTCAAATAACTTTCCACGATTTGATTGGTAAGATTATTCATGTTTGTATTGATGATATAATCGTATATGTTAAAGGGCTATCAATTGTCTCAATGTTTCAAAATGTATGGTTGGGTCCTTTCAAGATCGCTTTTGTCCTGGGTACTAAATCTTATATTCTAAAATATTTACAGGAGCGATTCTTTTCCTACAACACTAACAGTTCTCACTTAAAACACTACGTGGAACCAACTTGAAAAGCTTTAATGTTGCATTTGGATTTTCTGTATATTAGTAGTCTAGTTCTGCTTTCATTTTCCTACTGTTTTTCATTTCTTCTTTTACAATAGTTTGATTTATTCTTTCCTTTTTAATAGCTTTCATGTTTCTTTTGGAAGTTCTGTCATTTTATTTTATGTTGTTTTAAATTTTGTAGTCCTATTTATGTCATGAATTTTATTGTTTTTCATCTTTTAGTTGATTTTTGGTCAAGAATAAGATGTTGGATTAGTTCTACCATAGTGACACTCCTGCAAGGTATTTTTAGTCAATAACAATCAAGCTTACACAACTGTTATGATGTTCCCCCTGAAAGTAAATTGAATTTGTTATATTCTTTCATTGTTGTCTTATAAAAGAATTGGTTATATTTCACTTCTTCTTTCCATTTCTTCATCCATTTGAATTAAAAAGAGAAAGTCCATAAATTTTTCTCCTTGAAGCAAAAATCAAATCCTGGTTGAATGATTATGCATATAGGGATAAACCCCCTCATACTTAACATTTTCCATGAGTTATTCCCAAATTCCCGGTCATTTTTCCATTAAATCCGCTCTCTTCCTCCTGTTGCATAATCATTCTAGTTATATCTTCTTGATCCAATGTTCTTGGTCTGTGAAACCATGTATTAGATGTTCTTAATATATTAGAAACAAATTTCCCTGTGGATTCTCTAGTTTGTTGATGATAAAAATCATAACGAGGATTTCGCCTGCAAAGTATTGCTTAAGCCTATTATTTAAACTATGATAACAATATATAATACTAGTAGGTGGGACCCCCCTGTAGATTGAAGGATAAGAGATAGTCTTATTACACATTTTATGATGTTGTTTGGATGATTCTTATAGGGTTCTACATGATTGATGATGAAATATTGGTTTTGTTTGCATCACAATGGCAAATGGATAATGCATTTTATGTGTTGGTTTTGTTGCTCCAAGCTCTAAATTCCATGTATGAATGACTTGTATTTACTATTATTACATCTCCATTGGCACCATGGTTCACTATATGTTACACCTACACAAGACACATGTTAGTTATAACAAGAGACAAGATAAATATGGAATAAATCCAAGAAAAGGGAACTATGTTATACTATGATATACTATATGAAAATGAAATTTAAATAAATTGATGTTAGTCCTAGCTAGAAATGTTAGTGGATATACAATTTGTATTGAGTTATATTGGGCACATTTGATATATGTAATTGTATGGTTTTGGCAATGGTTAATATGGATTGGGTGGCGCAATTGGCAAGCAATATGTGCAAGTTTCGATGCATGGATTAATGACATGGATTAATGGTTTGGTTGGCTGGCATGTACTATGTAATTGAATGAGATGGAGGATGGAAGCGACATGCAATAAATGCACATCACTCCATACTTCTACCACTGGTTCATCACCCTAGAATGGTTATTGTTCATTTTTGTTTTTTGTGGTTAAGCTCTGAGATTCAGGTGTGGAAGGAATTACTCGACCAACTTGCATTTTTAATGCTATTGGTTACATGTATGGTTCTTTTTCGCCCAACCATGAATTCTCTCTATGTATGAAATGAAAGTTGGCTCGATAATGTGTTGATCTGTGTTTTCTTGTGGTTGTCAACTATGTAAACGTGTGGTATTTTATATGGAATGACTATGTGTGTTATTCATTGCAAATGGAAAAATCGATGGTTGAAGTCATGAGTTCATTGGCTGTTATATGTGATGAAAACCGTAATGGCTCTCTATTGTCTTTATGGGTTTTGTTGGAGGGTTTCACCTTGTTTAGCCTTACTAGATGTCTCCTCACAGTTATGGTAACCACACCTGGTTGTATTTGGTGCTATGGGGTTGTTGTGTATGTTTTGAACCACCTCTTGGTCAATCCATATCTTTTTCACCTAGTCGTGGGCTCATTTTGCATTATTGGTATCCGGACAATTGGTTATGAGGTGGTTATTATGCCAAGAAGTATGATTTAGCGTAGTTGGTAGTACCTGGGATTTGTATTTCTATCAACATTATTCGGGTATTGGGGAAAAACACGAGGGTTACGCCTCTGTGTGTTATTGGTGTTGCTTAATGGCCAATAAGAAATCTATGCTCCTCTGCATCATGTTCTACCCTACCTAGTGTCGAACTATCACCCTATATTAAAAGATAAGGGTTATAAGGCTTGTGGTTCCACCATGCTTGTCTTAAGGGTTCTCACTTACTGTTGATATGGTCGACCTCCAGTCTCCCTGTATTTGGTGACCGAACAAACCCTTGATTAGTGTGTTCATTAGTTACAGAGCCCGATTTTGATAAACTAAACCAGTCGCACCCTGTCGGGTATCATGTTGATTGTCATAAGTTGGTTGAGTAGCATTGAAAGTGGCTTTGATTATTGGCTCATCTCTATTTGATTGGGTTGATTGGAGAGTTGTAATTTGAAATGATAATTTGCATATAGTCGTTGCCTCCTTTTGTTATGACAGTTGAACTGATAACTCAGTATTGTTTAATTGGTTGATTGAGGGTAAGCATAAATGTACAGTCACAGATATGCCTCTTTTTGTTATGCATTAGTCTATGTGTTCCTACAGCGTGGTATAAATTGAAGTGGTGGTTGTTGTGTGTTTAATTTGCCTGATCGAGATTATTGCAATTTGAAGAGTTGATGATTGTGACATGGCTATCTACTGTGTACGATTTATAGACATCATGCATTGTTTTGTTTTATTGCACCATTAGAGATGAGGAGGGATGATTTTAATGATGGAAATTTATTTTAAAATGTAGAAACCTTAGAAACCTTGGCGAATATTACTAATCCTTCATATGTCAAATATAAATGTTTGGTGATATTTTTTAAAAAATATTCAAATTTCTAAGTATTTTATATAGATTTTATAAAATTTTGGCGATTTTTAAGGTAAAATAATTTTATCCTATAAAATTTGGGCCAATCATTTTTAAAATAACGAATCTCATTTTTGGAAAAACCATGGAAAATTAGCCCATGAGCGAAATTTAGCCCCTAAAATCATCCATGATGAGCACAGGGTTTTGGTATTATGGTTTCATTGCAAATTTAATTGTTAAATTTGTCAAAGGAATGGAATAGGGCATGTTTTAAAAGAGTATGTTCAACTCATGAAAGACCTGTGTCTATGTTTGATTTGAGAAATTAAATTATGGGCAGTGGTTGATGTTTTTTCTATGATGAACAGAGTTGAAGCAATATGACTGTGTGTTCCTTTGGATTTTGTTTTAAATATAAAAGGGAAGGAAATAAAAGGAAACATAATTCTTTCAACAAGATGTTTTAAAGGCATAGTAATTATGAGTATGATTATACACTGTATTAATTGAAATTTTTTTAAAGGAAATTGAATCTGGGATAATGAACAAGTTTTAACACACAATAATTGTTTAATTGGTGACATTAATTGTTTAATTGGTGCTGGAATAGTTGTATTGAATACATAAATGTTTTATGAATTACTTAATTGGTTTTTCAAACAATATTCGCTCTTTTCCCTTCCATTATTTCACTTTTCGCACATCACAATTCCCCTCACCTTCCCATATTCACTATCCACTCCATGTTCCTAAAATTTAATTTTAGTTAAGCTAAGTTTTATATTATGATAGTTAAAGGATCACATAGATGAATTACAATGATATATTCTTTTGGTTTATGATAGAGTTGATTGTTTGATGTTTGTGGGCAATAATCATGACCTTTTCCCCCTCATTTTAACATTTTTCTCTCAATACAACCCCTCGCATATCCTAAAACCCTTTTTCACCCCCTTCTCATTGAAAACTATTAAACGATTTGTATGGATTGGATTGCATGAGTCTAATATGTTGCTGAGCCAAATTTTATTTCACATTTAAAAAGATTTGCCATGTATGCTTGTTAAAGAAACTATTTCCTAATCAATTATGCATACAGGAATGAGTTTTTTCAGCATAGGTAGCCATGGTCGGGGTAACTAGGGAAGAGGAAATTGGAATAGGGGCCCTAGAAGGCTAAGAATATTTATACACTTCGATGTAGACTCACAAGAGTTAGGACAACTATTTAAAGATGGATTTTTTAACTGGATTGGGAAAGGAGTGGTCCAGCCTAGGCCTAAAAGGCCTCCCTTCCAAGCCCGACAACTCACTTGTATCTTAGTGCCTCCTCATGTCTCATTGCAAACTAAAGTCTCTGAAAATGACGGATGGAAAGAGGTTGTCCACCCGACAGTCTCCCAACATCATTGTTGGCCTAACTTGTCTCTATCTGCTCCTCCACCTATTAATCAAATTCTCCAAGTTCCCCCTATCCACTCACCAATACAGTCTTCCCATGCAAGAAAAAGGTTAAAAACCTAGGCCCACCATGCTCCTAAAAAAGGAAAGGCCACTACTGCCCCTTCCTCACCCTCAAATGACTTTGATAAATACATGTCCTCCCACATGCATTTGAGAGATGGTTTCTCTCATGTGATCAGTGATATTAGGCCTAAAGGCTCCGCACGGTCTAAGGAAAATTTAGAGAGATCAAAAGGTGACAACAACAACAAGGGAAAGATTGCCTCACAGAGTGGAAAATATGGATTTTAAGTTTTTATTTATTAATTGTTGAGAACAATTGACTTCTGAAATTTTGGATAACACACTATTTTTTGGATATATGGCTATTATATTTTTGGAAATAATTTCAATTATCATTGATATAAATTGTCAAAATATGAAAGTGATGATGGGAGTCACAAGGAGGGATGTTTTTGTTTGATTAACTAGTTGTGTTATGATTGTTAAATAACTAAATGGAGTCACAAGGGGTCCCACCTACTAGTTATTATTTATTTAAAACCCTTATTATGATTTTATTAATTTTCCCTCTTAACTAAAAGTTGGTTGATTTTTAGTTAAATTAACTAAAGAAGTAATTCAACTACTTCAACCAACTCTAACTTGCTTAAATGAAAAAAGAAAAGGAGGAACAAGGGAGAATAGAAGGAGAAGCATACTAAGGTTTTCTCTTTTAGTTTTGTTGAGATAATTCAATTTTCATTCATTCTTTAATTGATTACAAGCCTAATTATTTTTTATGATAGCCGGGTCCTATTGTAGACAACAAGATTCAGGGCTGAATTACATCATTTAGACACTTGTTTTTCATAGGTGTTGATCTATCTTTGATGGTCTGTGTAGACTTGTCGGTTTGTGAATTAGATTTCATGACTGACAAAGGCTATTGTGCAGAGTTGAGTGGGATGCAATCCATGGCAAGATGATCCAACTTTTACAGTTTAGTTTTTTACTTTTTGTCCGAAGTCCTTTTGTATGTTTCATCGGGGACGTCCAAGTTTGACTTTGGTCGAAAACTTCCTCAGGAAATTTTGTAAAGAGAACTATTCTTTTGATGAATTGGAATGAAATAAATGATTTTTTTATGTCTCATTTGTTTTGATTATTGGCTTGGTATCTTTACTTTTGTCTCTATATTTATTTCAACATCTGTTATGCTCATAAAATTACATAAATAATGAATTTTTCAACCAGGTTTTATTTATAAAAAAAACCAGCCTAAGCACTTGTAAATAATACTTGTGAAATAGGATATCGATTCTGATGGCTAAAAACATAGCGTGATATTTCCGTCTATCTTGATTTAGACAAGTAAGATATGAAAATGCTTGAGTAATATCATTCAATATCTTTTCCTCAACATGCCTTATATTAATTTTGAGAAATCATGTCACGCAATCAACATTGGAAATGGTTTCTTTTATAAACGTTAAATAACCTTATACATTTATATTTCCCACTAACTGAAGGATATTCAAATATATGGTTCTTCCTACTGATAATGTTTTTCTTTTTTATTAATTGGGTTGGTTTTCATTGATTTCAACACTTGAAGAAAGTCTGGTAGAGAATCTCGGTAGCACATAGTTTTAGGCAATGAACCCAAGTTTTTTTGATGGATAATGGTATGAGTTTTTATATATTTTCAGGTAAGACTATTATAGATGGATAGTACATGTCATTCCATTTTCGGTGGTATGTGGAACATCACATAACTCCTCACGGTTAGAGAGTTATGGCCATGTGAAGTTGGTGAACCCTCATGAGTCATTTAGAAGACCCAAAAGGTCAAAGTAGTCAAAGTGTTTGCAAAGAAGAAATTATTTAAATAATAAAGTGAAGTGATGAGTGTACTATAATTCAAAGAGGATGCAAAATAAATTATTGAAATAATAAATTTAATGTATAAATTACTAAGTAGACAAGCGGTTAGAAGTGGGTTAACCCTAAAATAAGGAAAGTGGGTTAAGATGGTTAAAAACTAACCCCTTGAGGAAGCTACATGAAAGTATAAATAAGAGGCAAGGCTCTCTCATTTTAATCACACTTGAGAATATTGAATATCTACAAGTGAATGAAGTAGTCAAAGGATATATAATCCCAATTTTAGAGGGAAGGTGAAGTAAAGAAGGCCGAAATTCAAGGGAGGATAAATTCTTTTGATGATACTTTCTAAGGTATGTTATTTACAAGTCATCTCACCATTTTCACAATAATTTTTTTTATATAATGATTCAGACTATGAAATCAAGAGTCTATTGAGGAAACATATCCAAGTAGTTGTGATAAGAGTTGTATATTGAGGGTCATTATATTTTTGAACTTACACTCCATGGAAAATAGGGTTTATGGCTAGTCCTGAAACTAGTCTAAAACAAATGTTTCGGATAAAAACGTCATAACTTCTTCATAACAGATCCAAATTCAGTAAGACAAAATGTATTGGTTATTGTACATTCTGTAGTATTCATTGTATAATTTTCATATCCATAAAACATATATTCCATGCGGGGCATGTTCTACAAGTACGCTCTCTAGAATAAACTAGAATTAAGCAAGGTATGCCATTTTTGCTATAACTCCTTTTCTGGGAGGTTCCTAGAAGTGAAACCTGGATAAATTGTAGAAAACACGCTGAAGAACATTGTGTACTATTTTTAGACCTTTATTCATTACAGGTATATAGTTATGATTATTTCAAGTTTGGGTTGTTGACTAATCCAAAACTAGTCATGTGAGACTAAAGTAAAGTTTGATGAAAATTATAGTCTCTTGTTAAGGAAGGTTTGCAAGAATGCGATCATATACACCAAGTCTATTACATATTTACAAATCATATTTGGATGAGAAAATTGACGAGGGATTTTGGTTGAGGTACATGTTGGGTACATGGTTGAGACAAGTAGTTGATGAGTTGTTACATACTTGAGGCGTATAGTTGATGATTTTGGTACATCTTCATGAGTAATATTTTATGTGTATTTGATGAATGATTGGTACATATTTGGTGCATGGTTTATGCACTCATTTATTGTACATGTTGAGGTACATATTGGTGCATGGTTGATGCACTTGTTTATGGTATAGGCTGATTACAAGTTGTTTGGTATATGTTGGTGCATGGTTTATGCATTTGTTTATGGTACATGTTGATTACAAGTTGATTGGTACAGGTTTACAATAGTATATATCATAATGACAATGTGACAGTGGCTCCATCATTCTACTTTTATTTCAGGGCGGTTGGATGGGGCAAGGACAGGTGGTTGTAGCCACCTTCCGGTTGTATCCTAAGAACATAGGGGGTTGTAGCCATAGAATTGGGGAGTTGGAGCTTCCCTCAGGTTGTAGCCTGAACAACTAGGGGGTTGGAGCCTCCTTCCAGTTGCAACTTGAAAACAAATGAAGTTGGTGCTTCCAATGAATGTAATTCTTAAATACATATAAGAAAAAGAATTCCATGCTTTTCTCCCACTTTGGGTTTCCATGCAAAAACACTGGTGTACTATGTATGTGTATGATTGCTCATTTTTTCATTGTTTATTTACTCTAAAACTATTGGATGATAATTCTACATTGATATAACACTTTCATTTTGTGGTTAAAAGGATTTAATTGCTCTATTATTGATTCACCCCCCCCTCTCAGTAATCCAACAATTGGTATCAGAGTAGGTTCATTCAGAAATATGTTTAACCATTGAAAGGTAGATCATGGAGAGAAACAACATGTATAAAAATGGAATACCATAGTTTGATGGACAAAAGTATGCATTTTGGAGAAGAATGATGAAAACATATATACATGCACATGGATTTGAAATTTAACAATCGATGGATACAAAGAACCAACAGTTCCACCGAAAAAATGAAAGAGCAATAAAACTCGGTCAAAATAATTCCAAAGCCACAAATGCGCTTCTAAATGTTCTTTGTGAATCGGTATACACCAAAGTTAGACATTGCAAATCCTCTAAAGATATTTGGGACAAGCTTCAAAATATTTATGAAGGAGATTCAAAAGTCAAAGAAGAAAAACTTCAAACTTATAGAGGTCAGTTTGAACAACTAAAGATGAAGGAAGATGAGAATATTGCAATCATAGTAAATGCAATAGTATATGCAATCATAGGATTGAGAAAAGAAGTTAAATAATATGTAATTGTTCAAAAGGTACTAAGATCACTTCCTATGAGATTTGATCCTAAGATATCAACACTAGAAGAAAGAGAAGTTATGGACTCAATAAGCATGGATGAACTACATGGAATATTCACAGCATATGAAATGAGAACTGAACAAGAAAATCTAGATATAAAGGAATCATCTTTCAAAGCATCCAAAAGGTCAAATAAAAATGGAAAACAAAAAGAAAAAAAACATAGCAGTAGTGAAATCTCGGAAGATGATGAAGAAGTGTCCAACTTTGTCAGAAGATTGAACAAGGGAGCCAATGGTAGATATAAAGGTAAGATTCCATTGATTTTTTTTAATTGTGATGGTATTGGTCATTTTTCTAACAAATGTCCTCATAAGAAAAATAAGAGGAATGATAAATATTACTAAAATAGAAAACACACATATAAAGGAAAAATAACCATAAAGAAAGATTTTAGGAAAAGCTTATGCACCAAAGAAGACATCTCCTTATCAAATGAAGATGAAGTCAGTGACCGTGAGATAGAAAAATTTCTATCCATGGTAGTAGAAGAATCTAATAAATAAGACACCGAAGAAGAATATTAAGAGGCATAAGTTGATTACCAAGAAGAAATGTTGACTTCCATAAAAGTTATAAGAGAAAATAAGGAAAATAAGAATCTACAAGAGGAACTGGAAAAGAAAGAAGACACTCAAGAAATAGAGCAAATGATCACAAATTTGAAGGTTCAACTAGAACAAGATAAAATAATTGAAGAAGCAGTGAAGGAAGAACTAGAAGAAAGAGTCAGGATCATTGGAAATTTGGAGGCATATATTGTCACATTAAGAAAGGATCTTCAAAATAAAAATATGAAGAACAAGTAAAAATTTTTGGATGAAATTATCAGCAGTCAAAATCCTCATCATGACAAGTACGGACTTGGATACAATCAAACAGAAAAGGGATCAAGCTCCAAAACAACAAAACAATAAAAATATCCAAAAATCTATAAAGAAACAATTAAAGGGGATATGAATACCTATAAGGAAGATTACAGGGACACTCCTCCATCGAGAAGATTCAGATTTTAGAATCAACGTCCGACAAAAACAGATAGGCCTTAGGAAGAAGAAGGATTCATAAGAGAAATTCCTTTCAGAATATCTTCAACTCCCAGGTATCAAACTATCTTTTTTGGTTTATGTTATGAATGCAATAATTTTGGACATAAAGCTATGAATTGCAGAGCTAACAATAGGAACATAAACAACTTTGAAATTCTTATACAAAAGGGTTATCCAAGAAGGCCTAGTGAAACACAGAGAAGAAGTTACAACAAGTTTGAATCATTGAGCATTGAAGTGGAATGCTACAAGTGTAACAACTTTGGACACATGGCTAAATATTGCAGAATGACAGTCTCTCCTAGAGAAATACAACAGAACAATAATAGTCACAGATAGGAACCTCAGAAGAGAACATGGATAAGAAAGCAGAATCAGTATAGAAATGAAGAATGTACACTCAGTCTACAATCTAAGCCAAATAAACATGGTTAGTATGTTGACAATTGTTGTTCAAAACACATGACAGGTGGTAAAGATAGGAAAAGTTAGAGAAATGCCCCAGATCACAAAACCAACCAACACTTTATGTAGGAATTGTCAACAAGGAAAGAAAACAAAGCCGAGGTTCAAATCAAAGGAATATTCAATGACAAGACCAATGGAAATTGTGCATACTAATCTAGTTGGACCAACTACAAAAAAGGGTTTAAAAGGTGAGAAATACTTTATGTTATTAGTTGATGATTATACAAAAATGACTGCAATTTTCTTTCTCAGGAATAAGTCAAAAGATTTTGAAAACCTCAAGGTGTACAAGGAAATGGTTGAAAATGAAATGGATTCAAAAATCAAATTTTTGAGATCTAATAATGGAGGAGAGTTCACTTCAAATGAATTTATGGAATACTACAGTAAGCAAGGAATACAAAGGCAATTCTTCATTGCTAGGACACCTCAATAGAATAGAGTTTTTGAAATAAAGAACATGATAGTACATGAAATGGCTCGAACAATGCTAATGGATTGCAAATTGCAGTGCATACAAAATTTGACATTCAAAATAGAGTAATGCTAAAAAACAACACTTACGAAACTCCCTACGAGATATGGAAAGGAAGACCATCAAATGTGAATCACTTCAGAGTATTTGGAAGAAAATGCTACATCAAAAGAGAAGATGGAAGAATGGGAAAGTTCGACTCTTGTGTGGACAAAGGAGTACTTGTTGGTTACTCAAGTACAAGGAAATCATGAAAGTGTTACAATCTGAGGTTGAGAAAATTTGTGGAAATAATCAATGTAAGAATTGATGAAACAGGTGGACAAGAATTAAAGGAGGAAGAAAATGAATCGATGGAACAACTTTATGAAGAAGAAACACAAGATGAAGAAGAAGTAGAAGGTGAAGATAAAGAGTATAAGATAGAAGTAGAAGAGCCAGTTCAAAAAGTGCCTCCAAATACACCTAGCAAATGAGTACAGAAGAATCATCCTTCAGATCAGATTATCGGAAAAAAAATATGAAGGAGTTGAGACAAGAAGAAGAATCCGTTCACCAGAACAAATGCACCTAGCACTCTCATCTACAATTGAACCAAACAGTTTTGAAGAGGCCAACTAGGATGAATTTTGGAATAAGGCCATGAATGAAGAATTGGATCAAATAGAGAAGAATGACACTTGGGAATTGGTTCCAAGACCAAAGAATAAAAATATGATTGGCACAAAGTGGGTATTTAGAAATAAATTGAATGAATATGGACAGGTTACAATGAACAAAGCTAGATTGGTATGTAAAGGATACACACAGGTTGAAGGAATCGACTTTGAAGAGACATTTTCCCCAGTTTCCAGAATGGAAGAAATTCGATTGATTTTAGCTTATGCATGCTCCAAGAATATTAAATTGTATCAAATGGACGCGGAATCAATTTTTATGAATGTGGAATTTGAATAAGAAGTCTACATTGAAAAACCAAAAGAATTTCAGTTGTCAGAGAATGAATATTATGTGTGTAAATTGAAGAAGGTCTTGTATGGTCTAAAATAGGCTCCTAGAGCATGGTACTCTAGACTAGATAAATATCTACAATAGACATGGTTCAGAAAAGGAAGTGCAGACAACAACCTCTACATCAAGGTAACTCAAAATAGTATTTTATTAATTGAAGTTTATGTTGATGATATTATTTTTGGAAGCAATGATGATAGGTTAAGCCAAAAATTTGCAAAGGATATGCATAATGAATTTGAAATTTCATTACTCGGAGAACTATCCTTCTTTATAGGTATTCAAATACATCAAAGCAACGAAGGAATTTTTATTTCTCAAACTAAGTATATGAGAGAAATGTTAAAGAGGTTTGAAATGGAAGATTCCAAACCAGTTACCACTCCTATGCAAACTAGTTGCAAGTTGAGAAAAGATGATGATTAAAAGTATACAGACCAAAGGAAATACAGGTCAATTATTGGTAGCTTACTATATGTGTCAACATCTAGACCAGAATTAATGCAGGAAGTTGGACAGGTAGCATGATTTCAAGTAGAAACAAAGGAATCACATGTATTAGTAGTGAAGAGGATTTTCAGATATTTCAAAGGAATATAAGAGTTTGGATTATGGTATCCAAAAGGAAAGGATCTATCACTTATTTCCTACATAGATGCAGATTGGGAAGGTTGTATTGATGACTGAAGAAGCACCAGTGGAGCCATGTTCTACTTGCGTGAGTGTTTAGTATCATGGATAAGAAAGAAACAATCATCAATATCCTTATCTACAACCGAGGTAGAGTATATTGTAGCAACAACATGTTGTACAAAGGTTCTATGGATGAAACAAACTCTGATAGATATATAGGTTGAGTATGATGAGCCCATTCCAATCTATTGTGATAATACAAGAACCATTAGTATCTCAAAGAACCTGGTGATGCACTCCAAGATGAAGCACGTGCCAATCAAGTATCACTTTCTATGGGAACAGGTTGCAGAGAAGAACATCAGAGTTGAATATGTGGGCACAAAAGAACAAGTGGTAGACATATTTACAAAACTGCTTCCAAGAGAAGCCTTTGAGTATCTTCTCCAGAGACTCAGAGTAATTTATACTCCAAAATGAATGCTTTTGAATTCTTATCTTATATGTCTTATATTTACACAAGGAAGCACCATAAAGAGGACAGTTCAAGTTGGGACATCAATTTCAGGAAGAGTTTAGTCAGGGGGAGTATCCCCAAGGAGAGTTCAGTTAGGGGGAGAAACCCAAGAAATATATGTTTTCCATTGATGAATAAGGGGGAGAGATTTATCAGATGCAGATCACAGACGCATGGTTCTAGGGGTAGCAATGGTCATAGGGGGATCATGAGTGATATGACCTCAGTATTGAATGACATGACCTCAGTATTGCATCAAAGCTCAGTATTGCATCATAGTGTTTCCATCAATGCCAAAGGGGGATATTCTTGATTAATTGGGTTGGTTGTCATTGATTTCAAAACTTGAAGTAAGTTTGGTAGCGAATTCTGGTAGCACACAGGTTTGGGCAATGAAACCAAGTTTGTTTGATGGATAATGGTATACGTTTTGATATATTTGCAGGTAAGACTATTCCAGATGGGTAGTACATGTCATGTCATTTCCGATGGTATGTGTAACATAACATAACTCCTCACGGTTAGAGAGTTATGGCCATGTGAAGTTGGAGAATCCTCATGAGTCATCTAGAACTCCCCAAAGGTCAAAGTAGTCAAAGTGTTTGCAAAGAATAAGTTATTTAAATAATAAAGTGAAGTGATGAGTGTTCTATAAGTCAATAGGATGCAAAATAAATTATTCAAATAATAAAGTTAATGGAGAAATTACTAAGTGGACAAGTGGGTTAACCCTAAAATAAGAAAAGTGGGTTAAGATGGTTAAAAGGTATCTATTACACGTCAAAATCGCTCAGATGGATAAGTGTCGCATTGTCCCTATCAATCGTCGTAAGTGTTGCATCTTCCCTACAACTTTCGCAAGTGTCGCAAGTTGATCACCAGTGTCGCAAACAATGTTCAGACATGATGCCATGATAACGACACTAAGGAGGAACTTATGACACCTCACATGACTAATTTGAAGGTCAAGAACTGGTCTACTGGAATCAAATAGCTCTTGACACCTGAAAGAGACACTAAAACATTGGTTTGGAGGGGGAACGCTCCCCTACTACAGCTTCAGAAGCACTGGCGCTCCTCTGCCATGCTTCAAGGAGCATTATAACGCCCCTCAGGCCCTTCTGGAGGAGTGCTGCTCATCCTGAGAGCGCTGGCGCTTTCCCAAGGCTCACCAGGAGCGCTACAACGCTCTAATACCCCTTCTAGAGGAGCGCTCCCTATTCTGGGTCAATTGTTAGCCCGTTGAGTAGAATAAGGGGGAGGTCATTCGATATTAGGAGGCAGTTGTGCTCAAATTCTCGATTTCATCAAAAGATCCCTGATCTAAGGAGAAGGTCCTCAACTGGTTCTAAACATAACTCAAGAGGTTAGACCCCTCCTAACCTATATAAACAGGCTCTATGATGGTGGAAAGGGGGAGAAGAATTGAACATATGAAACTTATGATCTTGGAGGAAACTGACAGTCAGCCAAAGGAGAGTGATCAGTGAAGCTGCTGTTATCCAGGTTGTGGATCTTTTAGGCAAGGTTTAGACGAAGAGGACTTGACGAAGCTGTCGCATTCGCATCTATGATTGTAAGTATTGTTGTCGTTATTCTCATTAATATGACACGCTTGGCCTGTTTCTTTCTAGTTTGTGTCTGATGTTACATGAACTTATCATTTAGTGATAGATCTATTTTCAAGCTAATGTCAATAGAGTAGGAAGTGGTCGTATCTTATTTTGTCCACAGACCTCAGCGAGGAGCAAAGGATTGGAGCGCAACTCGGAGCGTGCAGGGACAAGCGTCGATTGAAAGGTACTTCTGATATCCTCCCTTATCATGCATTAGTTTAGATAGATTTGAAAGGAAGTCCGTGTCCACGTTAAATATTTTTCTGTCTAGGGTTAAGGTTAAGCCTTAGAGGTGATCTACCTGTCCGCAGGGAGATTTTCCTACAACAGAAACTGGCGACTCCACTGGGGAGATAGCCTCGAATCGAAACCTTTTATTTGGATTTTTCTCCTCATTGACCTTGTTCTATCCCTTGATTGTTTCAGACCTATTTTACCCCTCTTTTATTAGTTTCATGAGCTTATTGGCTCCTTACCTTGTTACATTCAGCATATTTGTCAAGCTCAGATCTCAATTTTTGAAATTTTTTGACATTTCTGAGACTTTTAGACCCTGGCGCCCCTAACCTAGTGTTATCAGAGTGCGAACACTCCTAATAGCCTTACACAGAGCACTATAATGCTCTTTGCCCTTGGAAACAGAGCGCCAGCCTCCTTCTGGCCAAAAAACCCTCCACAATTGCATTCTTTAGGGTTTGCCTCTGTGGCTCTTTTGCTGAGTGATCTGGTGAGTCAATTTTTCTTCCTTTTTAGCCTTGACATCCATCTTTTTGAAGAATAAACACCTTGTTGATTGGATCTTGTAGCCTTCTTCACCATTTTTTTCATTGAGTTTTTGTTGGGTAAAGCTTGGAACCTATGCATTGCTTTTCTCTTCTCTTCAATTGAGCAAAAACCCTGGTGAAGGTCATCAAAGGTCTACAGACCTCTTTATCTTGTCTTCAGTCAAGGTCATTGTTCTTCAAATCTCGCTTTTGGGTGAGAAGTTTGTTTTTTCTTTGATTGTTTCTTTTCTTTCGTTTTTCGTTTGATTGCTACGAAGGGTGTATTGTTTGTGTGACTTTTTCTTATGCTAGTTTGGTTTTCATTCATACCAAGAAGATAATTAGAAAAGATAAGCATTGTGTTATATTGATCATCATCCATACGCAAACAATAAAGATATCTTCATAATTGATTGAGAATATTAGAAGGCATTTAAAAGTTTTTGCATCACATCAGGATTTGATTGAGAAAAGAATTGTTTGAGGGCATTCCATAGTTGTGATTTTCAGTGAAAGAACTCTCTCTCTCCCTTAGATAGACATTCATCGAGAGGAAATGAATGTTTATCATGATCGATGCATTCTTTGGGTCTGAGTCATAATTTCATTTGTTTCACTTCCATGCACCCCTTTTGCGTAAAGAACAACCATTAAAATCAACGCTAATTAAAACTTATCTAGAACTTTTTCTTTGCTAGAATCCT
>SNQJ01S0032182.1:41923-96507 GCA_010110895.2 Picea sitchensis
TCTCATTAATATGACATGCTTGGCCTGTTTCTTTCTAGTTTGTGTCTGATGTTACATGAACTTATCATTTAGTGATAGATCTTTTTTCAAGCTAATGTCAATAGAGTAGGAAGTGGTCGTATCTTGTTTTGTCCACAAACCTCAGCGAGGAGCAAAGGATTGGAGCGCAACTCGGAGCGTGTAGGGACAAGCGTCGATTGAAAGGTACTTATGATATCCTCCCTTCTCATGCATTAGTTTAGATAGATTTTAAAGGAAGTCAGTGTCCACATTAAGCATTTTTCTGTCTAGGGTTAAGGTCAAGTCTTAGAGGTGATCTACCTGTCCGCAGGGAGATTTTCCTACAACAGTAACCCCTTGAAGAAGCTACATGAAAGTATAAATAAGAGGAAAGGCTCTATCATTTTGATCACACTTGAGAATATTGAATATCTACAAGTTACTAAGGTAACCAAAGGATATGTAAAATGAATTTCAGAGGGAAGGTGAAGTAAGGAAGGCCTAAATTCAAGGGAGGATAAATTCTTTTGATGATGCTTTATAAGGTATATTATTTACACGCCATCTCACCATTTTCGCAGTAACATTTTTTATAGAATGATTCATACTGAGAAATAAAGAGGCCATTGAGGAAACATATCTTAATATATGTGTTAAAAATTTCAGTTTGTGGGTCATTCTATTTTTGGAGTTACACTCCGTGGAAAATAGGGTTTGTGGCTAGTCCTGAAACTAGTCTAAAATAGGTGTTTCGGGTAAAAACATCATAACTGATCCAAATTCAGTAATACCAAATGTATTGGTTAGCTTACGGTATGTAGTATTTTTTTTTACCAATTTCATATCCACACCACATATATTCCGTGTGGAGAATGCTCTACAAGTACGCTCTATAGAATAAGCTAGAATTCAACAAGATATGCCATTTTTTCTATAACCCCTTTTCTCGGAGGTTCCAAGAAGTGAAACCTAGAGAAATTATATAAAACACATTGAACAACGTTGTGTACTATTTTGATATCTTTATTCATTACAGGTCCATAGTTATGATTATTGCAAGTTAGGGTTGTTGACTAATCCAAAACTAGTCATGTGAGACTAAAGTAAAGTTTGATGAAAATGCTAGTCTCTTGTTAAGGATGGTTTGTAGGTGTGTGATCATATACACCAGGTGTATTACAGAGTTACAAATCAGATTTGGATGATGAAATTGATGAGGTATTTTGGTTGAGGTACATGTTGGGTACATGGTTGATACAAGTAGTTGATGAGTTGGCACATACATGAGGTGTATAGTTGATGATGTTGTTAAATCTTCATGAGTCATAGTTTATGTGTATTTGATGCATGATTGGTACATATTTGGTGCATGGTTGACACACTCATTGATGGTATAGGTTGAGGTATAGGTTGGTGTATGGTTGATGCACTTGTTTATGGTACAAACTGATTACAGGTTTTTTGGTATAGGTTGGTGCATGGTTGATGCACTTGTTTATGGTACAGGTTGATTATAGCTTGATTGGTACAAGTTTACAATAGTATATCTCACAGTGATAGTGTGATAGTGGTTCCATCATTCTACTTTTATTTCAGGGTGGTTGTATGGGGAAAGAACAAGTGGTTGTAGCCACCTTCCGGTTGTAGCCGGAGAACATGTGGGGTTGTAGCCAGATAATTGGGGAGTTGGAGCTTCCCTCGAGTTGTAGCCTGAGAAACTAGGGGGTTGGATCCTCCTTCCATTTGCAGCTGGTAAACAAAGGAAGTTCGTGTTTCCAATGAATGTAAGTCTTAAATACATATAAGAAAAAACATTATGTGGTTTTATCCCGCTTTGGGTTTCCATGTAAATACACTGGTGTACTGTGTATGTGTATGATTTCTCATTTGTTCATTGTTTATTTACCTTGCAAATATTGGATGATAATGCTACATTTATATAACACTTGGATTTTGTGGTTAAAAATGATTCAATTTCTCTATTACTGATTCAACCCTCCTCTCAGTAATCTAACATTTCCCAGTAGTTGTGAAGAGGAAAAGAAGTTGTTGAAAATATTGGGTGTTGAGTATATATCATATCATTCATGTACGAATGATTGTATTATATATAGAGGAGAGTATGCATACAAAAATACATGTATGAAATGTGGGCATGACGGGTACCATAAATCAAATAAAAATGGTAAATCACATGGTCCTCCTTATAAGATATTGAGGCACATGACTATAATACCAAGGATTCAAAGGCTCTTTCATTTTAAATAAGTATCTATGTTGAAGGGATGGCATGCCTCACATAGAAGTGAGTCAGGAGTTATGTGAATCCTAATAGATTCAATAGCCTTGAAGCATATAGAAAATACATGGAAAAAAAAAATCAAGGATGAAGTATGATGTCTACGACTCAATATAGCAATGGATTCCATGAAGCCATATTCCCTCCAAAAAAAAAAAAAAATTGTTTGGCCTATAGTAGTGATCAATAACAATATCCTCCCATGGTTTTCCATGAAGAATGAACATCTTATGTTGGCTCTTATAGTCCCTGGTAGAAGACAAGTGAAGAATATGAATGTCTACCTACAATCGTTGGTATATGAATTGAAGGAATTATGGTAGGGGATACATATATATGATGTATCAAGACCCATCGCAACAAAGATGAGTTTTACATTATATGGAATATGTTCTTACACCACACATGATTATCTAGGATTGGGAGGTTTCTATGGTAATTAACATGTTTATTGATTTGTTTATATACGTAACAATATTTATTTGCATATTTTATTCATTGTGATTTACATTCTATTATTAAATGCTAATGTGTTATGTATACAATAATTTTTCCAGGTGTTGTATCTAAAAGATATCATGCATGTAAATGTTCTGGACCTTCTCTGAAGGCTAGGTGGTCCAACCACCTACGAAATCCAATGTACGACTGCTCGAGGGTATTCCTCCAAGAAGAACACCCTTATATAATAACAACATCTTATTTCAATGTTAAACCATATAGAACCCAATGGCCTACAATAATGACACCATCAGAATGGATTAGAGCATATGAGAGAGAGAAGGAGAAGGAGATTACATAAATGTTGGATTCGAATGGAAAGCCTATGTTCGATGATTCAGAATTCTTTGACACCTATGTTGAGAAATTTCCCATTGGGATGAAAAGAAAATCTTGATGGGTACGTGTTATATTATTTGCACGACTAGTTGTTGTGTTGTCTACATTGCGTCGAGCACTCAAGGGGGTTTGAGGGTGGTTTTTTGGTACATGGTTTTTGTCGATGGTTTTCTATTTTGGGTTAATAAATTAGGGTTGTTGACTAATCTAGGTCATTGGTTTAGGGTTTTGGATGTTTTTGGATCCTATATGTATATTGTATTGTAAACAATGTATCACTATGAATGAATATAGAATATCCTAGTTTTCCTGGTTTGGAATTTTAGGGGAACAATCTATGTGTAATGTGTGTATTTTCCATTGTATATTTTATGTTCTTTTATTGAAAATTTGTTTGTAGTAAAATATTCTAGAACGTTAAAATCGACATTTGGTATCAGAGCTTTATTGGCTAAAGGGGGATGCCTTTGTGCTCAAGGGTTTGACTTGGGACTGTGATAAGCCTTGTTATAGTGGGAGATATGTGGTATTAATTTTTCAGGTGAAAATAAATGGTGAGCAGTTCAAAAATGGAGATCGAGAACTTTAATGGGAAACGATTTGAGTTGTGGAAGCTCAAGATGGAGGATCTGTTGGTGGAGAGATATTTATGGATCGTGGTGGATCTAAGTATTGTACCTATAGGAACTTCAAAAAATGACTAGAAAAATTGGGATCAAAAGGCAAAGAGAACAATCTGACAGTGTCTCTCAGATTCAGTATTACTGAATATGTCGTAGGAAGCTACAACCAAATATTTATGGGATAAGTTGCAAAAGTTGTATCACTCTAAGTCCCTAGTGAATAAAATATTCCTAAGAAAGAAGCTATATAACTTGAGGATGAGAGATGGAGACTCGGTGGAAGAGAATTTGAATGCCTTCAATACTGTGGTAAGTTAGTTATTATCTGTTGAAATTAAAATTTCAGATGAAGATAAGTGTATCAATTTACTGTTCTCTTTACTAGACTTGTGGGATAATATGGTTGTGGCCATATTTTTTGATACAAGTACCTTGAATTTTGATGAATTGGTGTCATCCTTGTTGTTGGAGGAGATGAGATGGAAGAACATGGAAGGATAGAGCATAGATGCATTATTTTCAAGAGAATGATCCTAAGAAATAAATAGATCTAATTCTAAGGGAATATCTAAGTCTCCTGAAAATTTTGTAAAGGTATGTTGGAGATGTGGAAAAGAAGGGCACTACAAGAAGCAATGTAGATCCAAAGTTGAGAAAAAGAACGGATCTGAAGAATCTCCTTCTACATACGAAAAGACCTCCTAGGAAGAAGGAGGGGATGTGTACTTGGATTCTTCAAGCACATGCAAATCACAAGGCATGGTTGCTTGAATCAGGTACATCCTTTCATATGACTCCACAAAGGGAGCGGTTTTATGAATATGAAAGGTATGATGGAGGTAATGTTTTCCTAGGTGATGACTCGAAAATCAGAATCATAGGTCGAGGAAAATTCAAGTTGAGGCTCATATATGGAAGTATTAGAACACTACCTAGTTTTCTGAACATCCCATGATTGGCCATAAATTTGATTTCTATAAGCAAAATGGACGTTGCAGGGGTAAAAACAATATTTTAAAAGGAAACCCGCGGGATGGTTGGAGGAGAAATGGTCCTGTTGAAGGGAGTTTAGTTTGGAACTCTGTATAAGCTACAAGGAAGCAATATTATTGATGGGTATAATAGTTCCATTGTTCCTGATATTCGAGTTGAATAAGAAAGAAATCCTACAGTATATGAAGAAAAGGTTATGATGTGGCATCAATGACATGGGCATATCGGAGATAAGAGTCTCCGACTACTACATGGTAAATGTATGGTTGAAGGTATGTCTAACTTCTCTTTGGATTTTTATTTTTGTAAACATTGTGTATATGGGAAGCATAATCAAGTAAGATTCCCCTCTGGTGCAATGAGGGAAAAAGGAATTTTACAGCTAGTTCACAATGATGTGTTTGGACTTGTCTCAGTTCCATCATTGGGAAAATCAGTGTATTGTGTCTCATTTATAGATGAATTCTCGAGGAATACTTGGATATATTTCCTTAGAAATAAATATGAAGTCTTTGACAGGTTTAAAGAGTTCAAGGCTCTTGTTGAGAATCAAACAAAAAAAATAATTAAGGTGTTGAGGACAGATAATGGTGGAGAGTTTCGCGAGAATGAGTATGAATAATTATGTAAGAAGTGCGGTATAGAAAGGTAGAAGACTAATCCATATACACCTCTATGGAATGGAGTTGTAGAAAGGATGAACAAGACATTTATGGAAAAATAAAGGTGCATGCTCAGTGTTACTAGGTTAGGGAAAGAATTAAGGGCATATAAAGTGGGTATTTCATGTAACCTGGTCAATAGATCACCCGCATCAGCACTGGATGAAAAGAATTCATAAGTATGGACTAGTAAGAAAACTTCTCTCACACATCTCAAGGTATTTGGCTGTGAGGCATATGTTCATGTTCCAAAGGAAAATTGGAGTAAGCTAGATAAGAAGGATGAAAAATGTATCTTTATTGGGTATAAATATGCTCTCAAAGGTTATAAGCTTTGGAACCCATAAACTAAGAAGGTTGGGTATAGTTGAGATGTGGTATTTAGAGAAATGAAGAATGTTGTTAAACATGAAGTTATACCAAGGAAGAACCAGAGAAAATAAAGTTTGATGTAAAGGATGATGAATCCGACTCTACAGAAGAACAAGAATCAAAAGAACAAGATCCTCATACTTCGGTATTGAGGAGATCAGTTCAAGAAAGAAGGCTACCAGAAAGGTATGCTCCATATGATTTCAATTCAAATTTTTATTTTTTTATTACTAATGATTATCCTAGAACTATCAGGGAGGTAGTGGATTCAGAGGATAAAAAGCTATGGAAAAAGGCCATGGATGAAGAAATTGAAGCCTTCAATAAGAATGAGGCTTGGGATCTAGTGGATTTTCTGACTGGAAGAAATCCCATTATGAACAAATGGGTATTTAAAAATAAGTTGAATGCAGAAGGAAAAGTGGATAAATACAAATCTTGGTTAGTAGAAAAGGGTTATTCCCAGGTTGAGGGAATTGATTTTGGTGATATTTTTCTCCTGTTTCCAAGTTAACTTCTATAAGATTTATGTTATCTGTTGTTGCTACATTTGATTTTGAAGTAGAACATATGGATGTGAAGACAACATTCCTACATGGGGATCTGGAAGAAGAAATCTATATGAAGCATCCGAAAGGATTTTCTATGAAGGGAAAAAAGGAGTTGGTATGCAAGCTGAAAAGAGTCCCTACATGGTTTAAAACAATCACCAAGGATGTGGTATCAAAAATTTGATACTTATGTGCCGGGACTTGGCTTCACAAGATGAAAAAGGGTCATTGTGTGTATTTTAAATTAATTGGTGATCATTTGATTTATTTGGTCTTATATGTGGATGAAATGTTGTTGATAGGAAACAACAAAGAGATTATCCAAGATGTGAAAACTCAGTTGTATTCTAAATTTGACATGAAGGATCTCATTGCTTATAATTTCATTTTTTGCATGGAAATTAAAAGATATCAGGAAAAGAGGAAACTCTAGTTATATCAGAGAAAATATGTTGATACAATATTACAAAGTTTTAATATGAAGGAGTGTAAACTGGTCAAGGTCCCTATTCCTGTTTGTATAAAGTTATCCGCAGATCAGTGTCCTAAGACATAGGAAGAGGACAACATGTCTTTTTTTCCATATGCGAGTGCAGTTGGCAGTTTGATGTATGGAATGGTCTATACTAGATCATACATTGCACATGCAGTGGGATTTTTGAGCAGGTATATGTCAAAACTAAGGAAGGAGCATTGGACAACAATAAAAAGGGTTTTCAGGTATTTACGTGGCATTGCTAGCTATGGATTGTGCTACCAAGGAAGACCAGGATTGGACAGAGTGTTGGATATACATGAATTTGTGGATCCAAACTGGGCTAGAGATATGGATCATAGGAGATCTACAAGTGGGTATGTGTTTAACCTATTTGGAGGAGAAATCAATTGAATGAGAAAAAGACAGGTTGTAGTGGCACTTTCAACTACAAAAGTTCAACACATGGAAACCACTCATGCAATTAAGGAATATGTATGGTTAAAAGTAATTTTTTCAGGTATTAGGTTGGTACAACAAGCTATAAGGATATATTGTGACATTCAGAGTGGAATGTTTTTGGTGAAGAACCCGATTTATCATTCAAAGACAAAGCATATTGATATTCAATATCACTTTGTGAGAGACATGGTTGAAGAAAATAAAGTTTTTTTGATGAAGGTGGAATCTTTGATGAATGTTGCATATTCATTAACAGAATCTATGAGCACTGAGAAGTTATCTTGGTGTAGAGGATCCATGGGCATTGTTTCCCTGGATTATTGATTATGTAACCTTGTAACCCCCTGCAAAGAAAAAGACAAGTGGGAGAATTTTGGGTATGTGTTATATTCTTTGCATGACTATCTTTAGTGTCTGTTACGTTTCACCGAGCGCACATGGGGGTTTGAGGGGGAGCGCTAGGCCCCCCTTCGGGGGTTAGCAAGGGTTCGGGGGAAGAATCCTAGAGAATATTGTTTCCTCAGGAAACATGTCGTATTTTTTCCTTGTTTTTTGTGTCGCCTCAATTTTCATTTCCATTGTTGGGATATTTTTCAACACATGGGTTTTGTCGATGGTTTTCTATTTCCAGTTAAAGAATTAGGATTGTTGACTAATCTAGGTCATTGGTTTAGGGTTTTGGATGCCGCTCCCTCCTATATATATTGTATTGTAAACAATGTATCACTATGAATGAATATAGAATATGTTGGTTTTCCCGGTTTGGGTTTCCAGGGGACAAATATCTGTGTAATGTGTTTATTTTCCATTGTATATTTTCTCTTCTTTTATTGAAAATTTGTTCGTAGTAAAATATTATACAAGGTTTAAATATACAAATCTATCTTTTATGAGCTCCCCTATTGGGAGCATCTTAAGATTTCTTACTTACTAGATCCCATGAATATATTAAAAAATATTTCATATTCTTTATGGAGGCACATATCATCGAAATAAAGTGACACATTGGCTTTGAGGAGAGATCTTATTTCTTCAAAAAATAAAAAGAAAAATTGGCCAAGATAAGAAAGTAGAGGAGAGGTTGGTCCCTCTTGGTCTTTCAAAGAAGGTGATGTCCCATGGATTATGAAGAAAGAATATCTTTCCTTGACAATGGAAGTTATATTGGGTGTAAAGGTGAATTCTTTATATGGGTATTCCCTACAACGTTTCTTCATTGTGCGTCAAGAAACTTTGTCAAGGTTTGTTGGTTTTTAACTAATTGTTGGTTTTAGATTAATTTATATACTCTAATCTCAACTTACCATCATAAGTTGAACTAGGTTTATACTTAACAAGCTTCCAACAAAATCCCTCTAAAACCATCGGCCCTCCTCGTAAAACAAAAGGTAGTGCAATACACAAGGTTCACTGCGCAGTATCACTTGAGATAGTTCTATGGGTGGTAGCAATGCTCAAACGCTTGCAGCCTGGGAATAAGTGGGGATCTGTGGTTGTACATTGTAATCTTCATTTATTTAGTATAACATGATAATTAATATTACTCATGCATCTGGAATATTAGATATAACTAGTTCCTTCATTCATTCATCTAGCATTTAATCATTAAAAACAATGGATATGCATAAAATTCAATCACATAACACAAGTTTTACCATGGTTCACCCCCTCCTGGAATACATCCACAGAGATTTAACTCTCAATCTCTTTTATTATGTCTCAGCAATAGATCGCGCCACACACATTTACAATCTTGTATCTTACAATCTCAACGGGCTTCCTGATCCATGTGAGGCTAACTAGCTCACACCAGGCTCCTCAGCCTGCGATCTAACCCTTGGGATCAAGTTGCTCGACTCTTCTCTAGCTCACTAGATTACAAAAAGGTTGTAGTTCTAGTATTTCTCATTCTTCTCTGTCTCTCTTGGTCTCTCTACACTCTTGTAGATCTCTCCTAGACCTCCTTGGTGCTACTTATACATACTCTTGGCTTATCAACCATTACACTATCATGCAAAAACCCTAACCCTAATGAAGTTAGTTCTCCCTTGCATGCGATCCTCGCATGCTTCCCTCATACATGTTGCTTTCCCTTCCAGCTGTATTTTCTTCCACTTCATGCTTTTTTGTCCAAAAATGGCCTCTTACCAAAGTTGGGCCTTCGCCCAACAGACCCCCAACACTGATATGTGGCTCATCCCGAGTCACCTAGACTGTGCGCACTTACTCAAAAACTCCTACTAGTGTGTGGAACTTGTCTTCCAGTTACCTTTCTTGTGTTTGAGCTTGTGTGGCCTTTTCTTTGAGTGCATCTATCACTTGCGCCGTGATCTCCTCTCGGACAAATTTTGCACACTCTTCCTGTGTTTGTGACATATTCTTCTTCTCCTCCTCTTCTTTCACAATGACCTTTGTGACTAGCTCTTGGAGAGGTTCCATTTGAGATTTTCAGTCCTTCATTTGCGTCTACGCAATGACTAGCTCTACTTGCAGCTTCTTCATGTATTTCACTCTTTTGAGGTGCTCGGTGATCTTCATAATTTTCTTCCTCTTCTTTAGGTCATGGATTATTGCGCTTATGTTTTCCTCTTCCTCGACCCAGTGTTGGACCTGTTCATCCTCTTCTAATGTTTTCCATAGATGCACTACCTTATTGAACAAGTCCACAACTACACCAACTATTCATTCCATTTGTTCCATCTGTCATGTCGCTTCTTGCCTCCTTTGTTCCTTCAGCTCCGGGGGAGTTGTAGGAATGAGTTGTTCCTAGAGGTTTTCGATATCCTTCCTGTATATTGTTTGCACAATATAATCAATCTTCTGCACTATAGTGGGCTCTGCTATTTACGTGCTATTTGGGATTCTAGAATAGGCTCCAACCACTCCCTGCTCAAGCCTATATGTGCGATCTTTGTCTTCTTTGGTCTCGATCTTGACCTACTCGAGCACCAATTCCAATTCCTCTTTGCTCTCCTTTGTATGTTTCAACTATGCTGCTTTTGTTTGTGTGCGTGACTACACCTTCTGCATGACACTGACTTGTAATTTGTACAATGCCTTGGTTGGTATTTTCTCCATTACCAATTGTATTTCTGCCAGATATTTTACAGGTGTCTGGACTACAATCTCATCCATGTGCAGCATGTTGGGTGTAATATGGAAGGTCAGACTCACCTGTGCTATTTTTTGGATCGTATCATGTTCAGTTGACGTAGCCCTGGCTTCTTATTCTGATGCTATGGGGAATGAGTCTATTACCCTATCCATCTGTTTTGTGCCTCAGATATACTCTAGGACCTACCTTATGTCGTCCAACTCATATTGAATGTGACCTCTCCGGTGTTGGGAATATTCAAACTCCTCAGCTTCACGGTCATGGAATCTCTTGGCCGCGAGGTCAGCATCGTCCTTGGTGGTTGTATATTCTGGCAGTTTCTTATGCGCCTTGGCCTTTTTGTGCACACCTCTAGTGTGGATGATTGACCTCTTGGTATGGCCTTGTTCCTATGGGGTGTAATTCGATGGGGTTCCTTATGTTGTCACAACCCATTTTTCTGGTTCCTTTGGTGATGGGGTAGTGTCCTTTTGCGATGCCTAGGTACCTTTCTTTGGCACAACCCCCTTCTTTTGTTGTGCTAGCTTTTGACTTGTCTTCGACTTCTTCGACGTATATTTATCTCTGACAAGTGTCTTACGTTCCCTGCATCGGCCTTTGTACCTGTAGGAATATCTTGAGTGAGGAATGGAATTCTCCAATTATCTTGCTAGTCCCTAATTTCTATCTCTACATATTCTTCTTTGACGTAGTATCTAAGTTGCAACCATTCTTTTTCAGGATCCCTTCTCGCTTGGATCCATACTGTGGGCCTAGTTTCTTTGAATTTTACTATTTCTCGGTATTGCGCAACCACTTCTGGAGTAATTCTCCAACTGTTGGCAATGCTCTCTTGTAGCTTGTTATAGTACAACGTGAATCTACTTGCATTGGTACTTTGATTTTGGGGTCCAATGTGCTCCCCAACGACGTACCACACTGCACATCACCAACTAGTCTGCTCACAAAAATATGTGTATTGGGGCTCCCTCCATCCGATCAAGGTGATAAGGATTAGTAGCCAAGAGTAATGAAACTCTGTTCCCGGATCCTGCGTGTCTCTGCAGTCATCAAGGAACAGGTTTAGCAAGTATGGGGCCAAGCTAAGCATAGTGCCCTCTGTGCATTGTGATGCAGCCGCGATGACCCCAATAGAGACTTCCTCCTTGCGACACCTTATATGTATTTTTCATGCCATGATTTTAGTGGCCAACCTTTTTGTTGTGTCACTGATGCTCTTGATAATGATTATGTGCGACCCTCACTTTGTGCCATAGGTATTTTTCATATCCTCTTCCAACACCTCCTCCTTTGTCTTATCATCGATGTACTGTGTTGGATTCTCCCCTTGATATGGAAGACTGGTGATAAAATAAATGATATCCACATCTATAGAGACAAGCTCTTCCAACCATAGGTAGCCTCCATGGGTGACTACCATAAATTGCTTGATGCAGTTGTTTGCGTCCCGACTCCTTCCAAAATGTGGAATATCTAATAGGTTTAGAATTTTGGTGTTAGCCAATCTAGATGCCCATTATTTTGGTTGTAAAATTGAATCCCAAAAGGGCCCTCCTCCTACGCTGTCAAGGTAGACCTACCTTGAAAATTCTAGGAACTTATCCACATCGGCCACATTAGGCGTGGCCTGCACCCCTTCCGGTATGCGCAGTAGGAATATGGTTATTGTACCCTTTCTGCATGGTGATATTTCCATGGGTTGTTTTCCCTTTCATTATGGTGGATGGCTTGAGGTTGCGACCTCCATTTTTCTCTCATCGACATATGCTTTTGGCCAGACGGTAACATCTTCTACTAACCCCTCATGTGGCTGCGCATGCTCTGCTCTCTGTGACTATTTTGGCGTGTCAACTTCTGTATGTTTTGGGGATGTCCCATTTACCCACTGAGCTCCTTCATTATTCACAGGTTGTGAAGGACTACCTACATCCTCAGCCTATTGGCCCTGCCCAGTTCCTTTCATGTCAATGTCCATGCCAATTGCTATTATTTGTTGGGATTCCTCCACCACGGGTGTGGGGCTTGCTGGTTCCATGTGGGGTGAGAAAATTTTGTCCAAGTTGACAAATTCCACGGCCTGTACATGTTCTTTCTCAATTACCTGTGTCTGTTGTGGTGCTCTATGGTGGCTTCGAGCTTTCTTGTTGGCCTGGATCGACGCACCAAACTTGGGTGGCCTCATGGTGGTTTAAGGGTGATTTCTGTTGAACAGGTTTACTCTGTATCTCTTGCTAAATTTCTCTTCTCTCTATATTATCTATCTCTTTATGGTTTCACAATTTCCCAATAAGTGTTATGTTTCCCACGTTCCTTCATTATATAGCAGTGTCATGAAGCTTCTCAGAGAAGCTACCCGAGCTGTGATTTAAATAAATTGGCACTTCTCACGTACATGACATTCAATTTCCTTGATGCCACCAGTTGGCACGATTAATGCAGAATCACTTCGAGATTACTTTTCATTCAATTTGATCGATGCCACCAGTTGGTGCCTTTTTTCTGTAACTGCCATTTTTCAAATTTTTTGTCTTTTTATGACCATTGGTCCTTTTTTCGGTGTGTTAGGATTTTTGAGTGCGTGGAATCTTTGTGATATAGAAAATTTCCTTGGTGTGAAGTGTGTCAATCTTATGTTGCATGTGGACTTTTCTCTTTTCTCCGTGCTAACTCCCTTCTCTTTTTTCCTATTTTGTTTTTACCGCTTGCTTTACTGCGCGGTAACTTCCTAAGTGTTAGGAGGTTGAATTTCTCTGTAGAGTTTCAGTAGAATCCCATTGATCATTCCTTTGAGTTATGGACCTCTTAAATCTTTCAAGTATACAACTCCCCCATTTGTGAAAGTTTTTACTTCATATGGTCCCAACCAATGTACTCTAAATTTTCCTAGGTGCTGAAGAAATTTACTCTCATACACCAAGACAAGGTCTCCTTCCTTGAAACTCTTCCTTTTGATATGTCTGTGATGCCAATATTTATCCCATGCATTTTGTACATCTTGGTGAAATCCTACTAGGATCATATATTCCTCCATCTCCATCAACTGACTTAGTCGTTCTTTTATTGTGCCTCATTATTTCATGTTGGTGATTGTTGCTACATGCAAACTATGTACAAAACATTCTAATGGAACCACTGCTTCTTATCTGTATACAAACCTGAATGGTTTCTTTCCTGTCAACTTTTTGCATGTAGTCTTGTATGCCCATAATAATGCTGGTACCTTCAAGTCCCAGTCATCCCTCTTGATTTTGTAGATCTTTGTCAATGCATTCTCTAGGATCTTATTAAAGGATTCCACTGTTCCATTTGCTTGAGGGTGATATGGTGTAATGTTGTTTCGGCAGTGCAATATTTTATTGGTGTTGTTTATGCCCATCTCGTCAGATCCTTTATTGCAGTAATGATATACCTTGATTCTAACCTCTTTGTTGGTGGGTTAATTGTTCCTTCAAAGTCTATGGCCCATTTTTCAAATACATGCAAGGTTACTTGTGGTATTAGGGACATCTCGTCACATCTATTAGGTTTACCAACCCTTTGACATGCATCACATCAATGGAAATAGTCCTTTGCATCTCTATCAATGGTTATCCACCATAGTCTTGCGTGCAATACCTTCTGTGCTATAGACTTTCCTGCATAATGTCCTCCTGCTATTCCCTCATGGGCCTTTTCTAAAATCCCATGTCTTTCATGTTCTAGTACACATCTTCTCAAGATGTTATATGCACCCATCTTATATAAGTATCATGCAATAAATTGATAGTATGCAACTCGGACTACCATATTTTTACTCTGTGCAGTGATAAATTCTTGTGGCATGGTCCCTGTACTCAAGTATTGAATGGTGTCAGCAAAATATTCATCAGCTACTTGGACTGAAAATAATTGTACATCATGGAATTTGTCCTCTAAGTTCATGGGTTCCTCTCCATTAGTGATCCTTGATAGGTGATCAGGTCTTGCATTCAACTTCCCTATCTTGACTATTACTTCAAAGTCAAATTACTGGAACAATATTAACCATGTACAAATTCTCCCCCCCAACATTGGATTATGGACTAGGTATTTAAGAGTTGAATGATCTATAAACATCTTTAAATGTTTTCCTAATAAGTAATGTATGAACTTCTAGAGTGCATAGACCATAGCTAGGCCTTCTCTTTATGTGGTATTGTAGTTCTTCTCTGACTCTGACAGCTTTCTACTAGCAAATGCTATAGGATGGTCTAATTCCCCTATTCCCAGTTTTGCCAAAATAGCTCCAAGTTCTATAGTTGATGCATATACATGCACATGAAATGTCTTTTCCCAATCTGGGAATACTAGTATTGGTGTTGCTACCATCTTCTCTTTTAGAGTGTCTAGTCCTTGCTGACATCCCTCATTCCACTGAAATTTTATATCTTTCCTCAATAGTTTCTGCATTGGCACAGTGATATGTGCATGGAATTTTATGAATTTCCTGTAGTAGCATGTGTGTCCCAATTTTTTTCTCAACTGACATACTAATTTTGGTGGTGATAGATTAACACTCATTGCAATCTTGACAGGATCTACAAGACAGCCTTGTTTGCATACTATATGGCCCAATAGTATCCCAAAAGGTGTCCCAAATATGCACTTCTTGATATTTAGTGATATCTGACACTGCCTGCATATTTCTAACATCATCCTTAGTACCTCTACATGGTCCTTCAACAGACTGTATATTGTCCAATCATCCAAGTATACTTCTAAAAACTGATGGATGAATTCTTTGAAAGTATCTATGACTACTCTTAAGAATATAGTTGGTGCATTCTTTATCCCAAAAGGCATGACTCTGTACTGGTAGGATCCCCATTATGTGGAAAAATTGGTCTTGTACCTATTTGGGGATATATTTATTTGATGGTAACCTAAGAATCCATCTATGAATGAGTATGCTTCCTGGCCTCTTACATTCTCCAATACCTCATCTGTGAAAGGGGTATGGAAAGGGTCATGAAGGAAATCATCATGCAACTTCCTCAAGTCGACACATATCCTTGTCCCTCCCTGCTTCTTCTCCTGAACTACCATAGGGATGACCCACTCAGATTCCTTCACTAGTTCTATGATTCCAACCTCCAACATCTTATCAATTTCTTCCTTTACTTTCTTCTTATATATTGAGTTCATTCTATATAGTCTTTGTCTAACTGATATAGCCTTAGATTTGAGAGGTACATTCATCTCTCCTATCTCTCCTGCTATGCCTTTCATTTATGTAAAGGTTGTTGGGAACATGTCACTGTACTCGTGCAGTAACTTTGTTATTGTTCCTACTATTTGCTCATCCTAGTAGTCTCCAATGCTGGCCATTTTGGGATTCTCGGTTGCCCTAATGTTAAATTTATTTACCTTCATCGGTGTAGAAAACACTTATGATTACATAGGTGGACCTTACACCTCTCTTTAACCTTCAAATTATGTTATATGAATGTTGCACATGTCCTCTTCATCTGGTGCTTCTTCCTGCACATGGTAGCATGTCAGTAGTTCTTTCACTATCTGTTTGTTCTATTGTTGATCTTGTGTCATCAGTTCAAAATTTGGTTCCTTAATGAATATCACTCCTCTTATTTGTTTGAGTGATGAATATATGTTGGGGTTCTCATTTTCAAATGAGAAAGTAACTATAAATCTCTATTGTAACAGTGTTCATTCTGCAGTTCCTCTGTGCAGTTCCTCGTCTACATACTAGTTTGTTGGGATTCCTTCTAGTGTATGAATAAATTGATGAGGCCATTTCTATGGTGGTGTCATCATCCATAATATTCTGCACTTCTCCAGGTGTTCCAAATGTGACCCCTGTCCATCATATCTCTACATCATTCTTCTCTTTTTCTCTTCGTTGAACCTAATTCGTAGTAATCGTTTGCATTGGTACCAGTCTATAATGGTCTCTTTGTGCACACCCCACCATCTTGTAGGTGTTTCCTTGAGTGATATTTCCATAGCTAAGAGCCTCTGATTTGGTAACACTTCATCTTCATATCTTGTTAGGAATTTTTCTAATTCATTTACCCCATGAAATCTAGGAGGTTCTCTTATCTCTGTACCTACCCATCATATTGTATGGTCTATTCTTACGCATCTTCTTGTGGAGACTTCATGTAATCTATACTACCAATTTTCCAACCTTGTATCTGACTCTAACATGCATGAAGTGATACTTCTCCAACTAGGTACCCCATCTGCAATTGGATTCACATAGTCTTCTTCTCACATGGTGGTTCTATACAACTAGTTAATTTCCTCCAGGTATAAGGAAGTGATTTATACAAACCTTTCTCCTTATGATGGATCTAATGGCGCAATGAATCTGTACTCTCCTAACTTGAATTTCATCTTCCTCATCTTCAAATTAATTATGGCATGATTGTTGAACGCACAATCCAACCCAAGCAGTGATGCATAAGGTGGTGTGACATCCACTAGTTCTATTACTTAGAACTCTACCTTGGTGCGCACTCCATCTAGATCTACGGTCACACCCTTTAGCCTTCCAATTGGTAGAAATCTGTGTTGATTTTCTATTTTCAGCTGAATAGGTAAATATCCTAATGTGGGCTCTCCCATGCATTTCCATGTATTCTTGGGTAACACATTCACCTCATATCCTAAATCTAGTATCATGTCCCCCATATTGAAATCTCCAATGCTAGCGTTTAATCTGAATTATGTGGTTGTCCTCCTTCTTGTATGCATGTGATTGACTGCTTTTTTTCCTAATTTCCCCTCTACCTCTGAGTTACATCTTTCTAGCATATTTTGCAACATTTTACCAGATGATTGGTCATTTAATAACTTATCATAGGATTGCAGAAAATCCTTTATGGTACTTACTTGTCCTAGGGGTTGCACTCCATTAGTATGATCCAATGAGGAAGGCATCTCATACATTGGTATGTACTCATCATGTCATGCAATGATCTAGATGCAATGTTTGGATTCAAGAATTCCTGTCTAGATTTCTTGAATATCTCGTTTTCATTCTATGCATCAAACTACTTCTGTGGTTCAACATTCTTCTTCAGTCATTGGTGTTGTGATGGATCTTGTCTTGATGCGTCATTTCATGTGTTAGTTCCCCCGTGCTTAACTATGTTGATATTTATTTTGTCATCCCTTGCTTCTGCAAAAATCTAATGAACATTCTGATTGTTCTGATTTCTCTTTTCCTAGATCTTCCCCAATAGTGTCCAATAGTATTCTGTATCATGATCTGATGTGTGACAATGCATACATGTCACAGGTGGAAGTGGACATTCTCTTGCATAGTGTCCTAGTTGTTGATAGTTGTAGAATACCATTGGTCCTCTACCTCTTCCAAATCCTCATCTTCCTCTTCCTCCACCTCTCTATCCATATTGATCTACTCATGGTGCGTTGTACCGGGGAACCTGGTTATACTGGGTGGGATTATACTATGGTTGTGCGGTATTTCACTGCGGCTAAGCAATGTTATATTGTTGTGGCACAATGTTAAATGGGCTTGGTACTTGGTTGAACTATGGTGCAGATTTCCTTGTCATCATCTCTTCCTGCACCCTATAGGTATCTTATGTTCATTCCCTCATCAGCTCCATTATTCGACAATATTTGTCATCATGGCCCACTGACTTGCAAAAGTTGCAATATGAACTCTTAGGAACTGTCTGGTATTTCTGCATCATTGGACAGTCATATGGATCATGCCCCTATGTCTTACAGATATCATACCATATTCCTCCTGGTGGAAAAGGGTTTGGAAGTCCTGTCACCATGTATTACGTGAATGTTGTGCATTCATTCTTGTGGTGTCCTTCCATCCTGCATGTGGTACACCAAACAACTTATATTTTTTCCTTACCCCTGTTCTAGTTTAGTTGAAATGTTAAATTCTTTATATCGTCCTTCAGATTCTCTATCGCTAAATATATGTTTTGATATTGGTTCTCTTCTAGTTGTAGCGATACCTTTAGAGCCTCTGCCTAAGTTTGAAACTTTTGTTGTCTCAAAGGATACTTCAAGTGTGGTAGCAGGGAATTGAAAAAAAAATTGCTATGTTGCATGTCTGTCATGACATATTTTAGCTTTCCCTTCAATTGTTTGAATCTCTGGTCAATCTACGACAAATATTCTCTTGTTTTATATCTAATCTCTATCATCTTATTCATGTATTGATCCTCTAAGCTAGGATTCTAGAATTCATTTATCAACAACTTTTTGATATCCATAATCATTATGGTTGTCCCTGGTAAACTGTTTGCAGCTAATATCATGTACAAATCCAATGCGTGGTCTCTTAGTGTTCTGGAAAATTGCACAAGTTTAGTTTCCTCATATGTGATCTGGTTTTCTTCCCAGATATTTTCAAAAATGAGAAAGTTCTTCTCAGCGTCCTCCGACGCCTCTCCCTTGAATTCTGGTAATTTGATTGTGGGATCATGTCCTACCATCCTAAATGTTGAACTACTACCTCCGCGTGGTGTATATATTTGTCTATCACTTCCTAAATTGGCTCCTCCAATTGTTTCTCCTTGACTAGATGTACTTCCTATTCTCTTCCTTCCCAAGTTCGATTGTCTAAATGGTGGGGTTCTTATTGATGGATTAGTCCCACATGGATTTATGGGTTCCACACTGACACTAATATGGATAGGGGTGTTGCCTTCTATTCCTATTCTTGGACCTCTTGTATTCCTTTAATATTTCACGCACAGGCTTTCCTAAATCTTCTCCATAGGTCGGAGATCCTATACCTCTTCTCCATCACTTTCAAAGCATTCCCTCGCGGCTATGGCTCTATTATTGTTTTTCATATTATATTGGTAGGTTACTCCATTGTGAATTATTCTAGCAGTTTCCATGATCTGATTGATCTATTATTCCTCCATCAAGATTGGATCCAAGGCCTCCTCCTTCTTTCCTCTATCCATTTCTTCCTCCATTTCTTCATATCTTGTTAGTATTTCCCCCCTTACCCCATGCACGCAGGGAAGTTTAGTTATTTGAGGCCATTGTAATTACACCCTTGTTATATAGTAATATCTTAATGGAAGTGTACAATGATTTGATCTACGTGCGTTGAGTTCCCTTCAGGAACTCTTTCTCTGCTGCGCTGTAAGACTTCGCAGTATCTACTGCAAATTCTATGATAAATCCTGCAACAATGCTATCTAACTAGACATATACTATGTGCGTAAATTTATTGTCAACTTGTTGTAAGTGCACAATATATGTAGGATTCCACTCTAGTTGTCTGATTCGATTTGTAGCATGGTTTTCTTTCAACCTCAATATCTACTTCCGCAATACATGCATGAAATCATAGAAAAATACTTCATGCAAGTCGTTGAATACATACTTGTCTAGGTATTTGCGTGGTGTCAACTTTGGGTTTCTATTATCTTTCTGCACAAAATCCAACTCCTTTTTTTTCAACCATATCTCAATCTCTATCTTCATTGGGTTCCATGGTCTCAACTTTTCCTTTTATATTCTCATTATTTTACCATTTTCGTCACCATATCTGATATTCTCTTTACGCTTCTCCAGCAGATCTTAATCACTCAATCCCATTCTATTTCAACTGGAAACATAACCATTTGTTGGTTTTGAACTAATTGTTGGTTTCATATTTCTATATCTACTATGATCTCATCTTACCATAATAAGTTGACCCAAGTTCAGACTTAACAAGCTTCCAACAAAATCCCTCTAAGACTATCGACCCTCCTGGTAAACCAGAAGGAAGCACAATACATAGGGTGCACTGTGTAGTCTCACTCGATATAGTTATATGGGTGGTTTCAATGCTTAAACGCTTGTATCCTGAGAATAAGTGGGGATCTGCGGGTGTACCTTGTAATATTCATTTATTTAGTCTAACATGTTAATTAATCAATCACTCTTACTCATGCATGTGGAATATCATATCTAACTAGTTCCTTCATTCATTCATCTAACATTTAATCATTAAAAACAATGGATATGCATAACATTCAATCACATAACACAATTTTTACCGTGTTTCACCCCCTCCTAGGCTAGGTCCACACAGATTTGTCTCTCAAGCTCTTTTATTATGTCTTAACAATAGATCACACCACACATGTTTACGGTCTTTGATCTGATAATTTCAACAGGCTTCCCGATCCCTACGAGGCTGACTAGATTGCACCATGCTCCTCATACTGCGATCCAACCCTCGTGATCGAGTTGCTTGACTCTTCTCTAGATCACCAGCTTAAAAAAAATTGCAGTTCTAGTCTTTCTCATTCTTCTCTATCTCTCTTGGTCTCTCTACACCCCTCTAGATGTCTCCTAGACCTCCTAGGTGTTACCTATACATACTCTTGGATTATTAGCCATTACACTATCATGCAAAATCTCTAACCCTAATTTAGTTAGGTCTCCCTTGCATGCATGCCTCACATGCTTCCCCCGCAGGTGTTTCTTTCCCTTCTAGCTGTCTTTTCTTTCACTTCGTGTTTTTCTCTCAAAAAATGGCCTTTTCCCAAACCTGGGCCTTCCCCCAACAAGGTTGAAATCACATGACCATTTGAACCTTCTAAAGGTATGATGTATGTCAAAAATATGATTTTATTATTTGTAATTTTTATTTTTATTCTATGGGATAAACAAAATTATTTTTTTATGTGTTTAATTTGTAGTTTCATTATCCTCTACTCACGCATGGGTGTGTGAAATATGACTTCCCCCATGACCTCAGGTATTCCATATCTAAATTATTTTCATTTTTACATTGCATCACATCAAAGGAGATTCATATGGCTAGCATTCCACGGTGGAATCAAGAGATAGATGACATTTTTTGTATATTTGATAAGGAACTGTCGTCGAGTTTCATGGACTTGCATGCTCATCTTCTAATTCACCTATTAGATGAGTTTGAATTAGTCGGGGTGGTCTCATGTCTTTGGATTATTTTTTTAGAGGGGTACATGAAGAAATTGAAAGGATTTGTTCGTAAAAGGGAAAAACCCGAGGGGTCTATAGCAAAGGGGTACATATCATATGAGTATTTCTATTATGCCAGTGAGTATATCAAGCAAATCGACAACACACTAGGTGTAGTGATTTTGGATGAAGAAACTGATGAAGAAAAAAAAGAAGGGAATCTTATCCGAATGAATGGAAAAAAGTGATTGATAAATAGTAAGGGACTTATCGTTTGTCAAATTTATACATAGTAACTATTCACACTAAACTTCATAATGTATATTTTCATGATATCATATGTACTACATGTTGGTTTGATTTCATGAATACATCAACGAATTTATAAATTGATGCCATCAATAAATTCATTCTTTACAATTCAAAGGAAGCACATTCATGGGTCGCATTGTACGAACATAAGAGGAGGAAATGGGAAAGTGATAGGAAATAATTCAGATGGTTGAATGGTAGAATCATGCCTTATCCTGATCATTGAAAATAAAATATGTCAATGATATTCCCCAACCGTTGGGTTGACAACCAAGTCAGAGAGAAATATGGTGCATCAAGTCATTACCTACATGAAGAAGAGGATGCACTAAACATAGGGATTGGCTGCACCAAATTGGTAATAATATTTTTGTGTACATAATTTTTAACTTCGTAATGCACATTTGAATTGTAAGTACATGTATATTATTTTATATTTTAATGGTCGGGTTATTAGACACATATTGAGAATGTGATTTGTTCATTTTTTATAGGTTCATTTGTTCCCATCTATGTAGGAATATGGACATCATTTTTGCACATAGGATGTCGATGATGAACATATGACACAAGACTGTGGAGTGGAATTTGAGTTCGACCAATATAGTTGTGCTAGCCACCGCGATCAAAATGCCATATAGGGGAAGTTAGGTTACGTCGGAAAGATACAAGAGATCATTTGAATGGACTTCTGTTCTTTCCAATGTGTTATTTTTAGGCGCAAGTGGTGGGACACCTTTGATCGAAATAATGTAAAGGAATATCATGATAGTGGGATGATATGTATCAACTCTAAAAATATGTGGGATGAAGATAAGGATCCTTATGTTTTCCAAAAACACTGCAACCAAGTGTTGGTTTACTCAGATGTGTTGGATAGGGATTGGTGGTTTGTATTAAGACATGACCCTAGATCAAAGCATATTTTTGAGAACAATAATGTTATCATGCCAAGCGAGGAAGATAATGAGGGTGATGACAATAGAGAGTGATATGTACATGTTTTATTTCATATTTAATACTGATGTTGTATCTCTTTTTTATATTCTTTATTTCACTAATTATATTGTTTTTTATTCATCTTCTGATAGAGGAAATGTTAAGTTAATTACAACAAATCTTTGAACAATTTTAGTTGGTTAATAGTCAGTTTGATGCGTAATGTGTTTGTCTTTAAAATTATTTGTGATTGCATGGAAAAATTGTTATTTGAACATATTTATATGTTGTTGCATACATTTAAAAATGTTTCATCTTATTTAAGTATTTCCAATTGTGAAATCCTGAAAAATGTTAAATGTCCAAATGAACTTTTAATGGGATATGAAATTCTACTTTTTATGTTGATATAATTAGATGTAATGATATGGTTGATATGCATGTTTAATAGTACAACATTTTTGAGCATATGTTAAGATGATGATTAAAAAACTAAGTTTATGTTCATTTGTTTTGTATATTTACAAGTAAGATTAACAAAAAATGTGGTTTATAATTAAAAAAAATTAAATTTATAACATGATTTTGTGATAATTGTAGATTTTAACCTTGTACAATATTTACTGCAAACATATTTTCAGTAAAATAATAAAAAATATACAATGGAAAATAAAAATATTACACAAATATTTTTCCCCTGGAAACCCAATCTAGGAAAATCAATATATTCTATATTCATTCATAGTATTACATTGTTTAAAATAAAATGTACATATAGGAGTCAGTGACATACAAAACCCTAACCCAATGAATTGTATTAGTTAACAACCCTAATTACTTAACCAGAAATAGAAAACCATCGGCAAAGAAAACATGTGCCAAAAAAACACCTAAATATGTGACATGTTTCCTGACATTCTCCCACTTGTTGTTTTCTTTGTATACAGGGGGTTACAGGGTTACATAGTCAACAATCCAGGACAAAAATGTCCATGGATCCTCTACACCAAGAGAACTTCTCAGTGCTCACAATTTTTTTTAATGAATCTGCAACATTCTTCAAAGTGTCCACCTTCATAAACAACACTTTATTTTCTTCAACCATGTCTCTCACAAAGTGATATTGAATATCAATATGATTTGTCTTTGAATGATAAGCCGGGCTCTTCACCATAAAAATTGCACTCCAACTGTCACAATCTATCCTTACAACTTGTTGTACTAACCAATACTTGAACACAATATTTGTAACCATACTACTTCTTTACTTGCATGAGTGGTTGCCATGTATTCAACTTCTGTAGTTGAAAGTGCCACTACAACCTGTCTTTTTCTCATCCAACTTATTTCTCCTCCAAACAGGTTAAACACATACCCACTTGTAGATCTCCTAAGATCCAAATCTCCAACCCAGTCTGCATCCAAAAATCCATGTATATCCACCACTCTGTCCAATATCGGTTTTCCTTCGTAGCACAATCCATATCTAGAAGTGACACACAAATACCTTAAAACCCTTTTTATTGTTGTCCAATGATCCTTCCCTGGTTTTGACATATACCTTCTCTAAACTCCCACTGTATGTGCAATGCATAGTCTAATACAAACCATTGCATACAACAAACTTCCTACTGCACTCGCATATGGAAAACGAGACATGTCCTCCTCCTCTTCTTGTGTCTTGGGACACTGATCCGCAGAAAAATTTACCCCAACATGAATAGGAACCTTGACCAATTTACATTCCTACATATTAAACCTCTGCAATATTGTCTCAGCATATTTTCTCTTATTTAACCAGATTTTCCTCCTTTTCCGATCTATTTTAATTTCCATGCCCAAAATGAAATTTGAAGCACTGAGATCCTTCATGTCAAATTTAGAGGACAACTGAGTTTTCACATCCTAGATAATCTCCTTGTTTTTTCCTATCAACAACATGTCATCCACATACATGACCAAGTAAATCAAATGATCACCAATTAATTTAAAATGCACACAGTGATCCTCTTTGCTTCTTGTGAAGCCAAGTCCCAGCATATAAGTATCAAAATTTTGATACCACATCCTTCGTGATTGTTTTAAACCATAGAGGGACTTTTTCAAATTACATACCAACTCCTTATTTCTCTTCATAGCATAACCTTCTTCTTGCTTCATATAGATTTCTTCTTCCATATCCCCATGTAGGAATGTTGTCTTCACATCCATATGTTCTACATCAAAATCAAATGCAACAACAACATATAACAAAAATCTTATAGAGGTTAAATTGCCAACAAGAGAAAAAATCTCACCAAAATCAATTCACTCAACTTGGGAATAACCCTTTTCTACTAACCGAGCTTTGTATTTCTCCACTTTTCCTTCTGCATTCAACTTCTTTTTAAATACCCATTTTCTACTAATGGGATTTCTTCCAGTCGACAACTCCACTAGATCCCAAGCCTCATTCTTATCCAAGGATGCCATTTCTTTTTCCATGGCCTTTTTCCAAATATTTCCATCCTATGAATCCACTGCCTCCCTGATATTTCTAGGATCCTCATTAGTAATAGACAAAACAAACTTTGAATGTAAATCAGATGGAGTATAACTTTCCGGTAGCCTTGTTTCTCAAACCAATATCCTCAATATTGGAGTATGAGGTGCTGGACAGATTGTCATTGATGTCAACAGTCAATGTGATGACCTGTTGTTAATGATGAATTACCACAACTGAGATTGTCATTGATGTCAACAGTTGAAGTGATGATCTGTTGTTAAATGACAGACGACATTATCATTGATGTCAAAAGTATATCATTCAGCAAGAAGATATAAAATGCAGGGATCAATAGCGCAAGCTCATGAGGAGGAGCGAACAACAGAAGAAAATTGTATGAAGATCAAAGCTCAGAAGTACATAAGTATTTCGTGACTATTGTTGATCATGATAGGATCAACAATGATTCAATGATCAAGCTCTAAAGGAAGAACAGATTGCAGAGATGTCATTGGGATCAGTGAAAATATTGAACAATTTCTCAGTGCGCAGAAAATGCAAGAAGCCTTAGCAACCGTCCGATCAGAGTGAAGAAACCTTAGTAGCTGTCTGATCAAAAAATTGATCGTGTTGATCATCTAAGTATTATAGATGATGATCATATGGATGACCATGAGCTTAAGGATTGTTGGAAGATCATGACTATTGGATCATGTTCGAGTGGAAGGACACATGGCAAGAGATCATCATTTCGCTGAATGAAAAGTCAAAGGAAGGAGGTTCTCTAACCTTTGAAGTCGCGAAACACGAAATCGCGATGAGAGTTGAACCATTGGATCACAAAAAGATCATGACTGTTGATATTCTTCAAGAATACCTATCAGCCATCGGATCCAGTGGAGCTGTAAGGAGGATAAGCCTAGGAGTTAGTTAACACTCCAAAGCAACGAAATGATCTGATCCATTGGATCAAGAGGACATGTGGCAAGTGATTGGAGTTTCATTGACTCACAGATCAGGAAAGTCAAAGACAGTGTTGCATGAAATCGTGAAATGTGAAATTGTGATATGATCTGGACCATTGGATCACGAAGGGTCATGGACCATCAATACAACATAAGCAGATAACCAGAAATTGGATATCGAGAAATCAAGAATGGAAGAAGGGAGGTGAGTAGTCCTCCAAACTCGCGAAACGCGAAATCTCGATAAGCTCTTTGTCGTCAGATCACAAAGGTACGAGGACCATTGTATCTGGGAGAAGTTGCACACCAGTTAGTTGTGAGTTCCTTCAGAACTCTGGACTCAGATAGTTTGGAGTGACAATGAATCAAGGATCCCAAAATCACAAATTCTGAAATTTCGAAGAGATCCTAGACATCAGTTAGAAGGAGGGAACGTGGCATAAGATCAACAATTCGGGGATTTGTGATTCGAAGAATCAGCGACGAGAGTTTTTCAAAACCCCAAAAGCCAAAGCTTCAAAGTCAAGGAGGAAGACACGTATCAAGGTCCATGCCATCTTGAGTGATTTCAATGATAGAACACGTCAGCAGAGCACGTCAGCTAAGGACACGTGGCACATTCAGATAGTGACAAGTGTCAAAATAAAATTGGCATTTTAGGCACATGTATATCGCGGATTTGAATGGCACATGGAAGTTACTCGACATGTGTCAAGTCATCTTGTGACATCAGTACGTTTAAATCATGTCGGGAGTTTCTACTTCAAGAGTTATTTATAGCAAGAAAATACTCTAATATCTCGAAGTCCCGAACACTGAAATTTCGAAAGGGACACGCGTTAGTAGAGTTACATCTTCCGGAGATTTGACATGTTGGATGTCACGAAAACTCCAAAGGGAAAAAGTGTTGAAATTATGGTGGCCATCCATCTCGATGAATGATTAAATCATGGCCGTCAGATTTTGCAATAAACGTATGAATGTAAGGATAAAGTGGACCATTGATGTATCTCTGTGAGATAAACCTGAATCATCCGATTGTATCGGCGATATCATAATCAGGAAGTTTGCAATGTAGTAATTCACGAAGACCCGATGGGAAAAATATCCAAACTCCGTCAGACGTCCATCCCATCAGAGATCGAATCATGACCATTATTTAATAAAGCACTCGTTTGGTCTAATTTCCTAAGAGTGAGGTCACCATCATTCGCCATATGGTAAAAAGGTTTAAAGGGACATAATGTATGTCACTTAGTTGGTAAGCCTGTGGTTCTATGCTATTGGTCATATGCTATAAGAGTTTTACTATACATCACTATAGTTGGTAAAACCCGTGGTATTATGGCACGACCATATTTGATGGTTTGAAGGAAGCGCCTTCACGGAATCTGGTCTCTATAAATATAACAAAGATTCGAGATCAAGTTTAAAGGATTAAATTCATCCATGATTGTGATCAATTTATGGAAATCTTTCACCGTAAAATAAATAAACAATAATTAATATTGATTAATCAAAGAGGCGCAATGGTCGAAGAATGAACCGATTCACAGTCAAGATTAAAAGAGAATAAATCATGAAAATATGAATAAAGAATAAAAAGAAAAAATGATATTAATTAAAGTTTAGATTATCATTTTAAATGAAAAGGTACAATGGTTCAAATAAAGGGACACGTTTTAAATTTCACACCAGTTTGAAGATTATATAAACGAGAAAAAGTGGTGAGAAGAAAGCATCTCTGCACTTCAGAATAGAAGATCAAAAGTCAAAGCAGATTCCAAGAAGATATCAGAGGAAAGAAAATGTGAATTACAGAGAAGATGAAATGCGGTGATGAGTGTCTTATGAAATACCTATGATCATAAGATCAAATTGATTCTATAATGGATGACTACTACTGGAGTTGAATAAACTCTAGTTGGATAGATTGGGTTTTATCAACAAGTTGGGACTTGCATCAAGATGGGTCTTGCACCAAGCTGGGTCATGGCAGAGAGTTGGTGCTCTCCAAGGGGTTGGTGCTAAAATAAAATCCTCTCTCACATATATTCATATCACTATGTTCATTTATTATACAAAATATTATACAAACATATGGTGTCTTTGTGTTCATTGTAATTATGATGTGATTGTTCTTAATATGTTCAAATATGTTTTAAGTGGTAACTCGTGAAAATAAATAGTTAAAATAGTTCACACACTAATTCACCCCCCCCCTCTTAGTGTGGATCGTGTGTTCTTCAATTCGTATCAGAGCGAGGTTCCTTCAAAACACAGTTTAAACAATGGAAGGTAGATCCTGAAGAAATGGGTGCATTGATGGTTCTCTCTGCAATTTAAGCTCCTTTATTCAATGGAACATATTATTCCTCATGGAGAGAAAATATAAAATAGTTTATGAAGTCAAAAGAATCTGAAGTTTGGAGTTTAGTAGTAAGAAATCCCTAGGACTTAACTACATCAAAGAATCTATCCAAAATTAGATTCCAAAGAAGAGAAAGGAAGAACAATGAAGTGGCATTGAATATTCTTCTCAATGGATTATCAGATACAGTCAAGACAAGAATAGGACTATGCACATCTACCAAGGACTTATGGCTGAAGTTACAAAATATGTATCAAATAAAAAGTGAAGACACAGAAGACATTCCTATCAAGGATGAAGATGAAGACTCAGCCATAAATAAAGTTAAGGACTCTCCACAATATTTTGATTGCAATAGCAGTGATATTGAATTCTCCTCTGCAAGTAAAGAAGAAGACTCAGATACTATAACATAATGTTCTATTAGCATTTATCCCATGGAAGAATAAGAAGAAAAAAAACTATCAAAGGCCAAAGAAAAGGTTGATTGGAGTCTCTCTGAATACCTATATCACCATAATGAATCAAACTATATCTATCTTCATGAATACACTCAAGAATACCTTGAAAAGAGTAAAAAACATGTCTTGAAAATAAATCAAATGTTCAAGGACAATGATAAAATAATATATGAACATGACAATTAGTTAGAAGAGAAAGAAGATGAGATCGAGAAGCAGAAGAAATAAATTAGTCAAGTAAAAGAAAAGGAGAAGGAAGATGGTGAGATTGGCAATCAGAAGCATATCCTAGAAATAAAATAAAATCTCAAAGACAATGAAGAACTCATATCTCAGAAAAATATTCAGCTAGAAAGAAAAGAAGATGAGATCAAAAGGTTGAAAACAAAATTCGTTGATCTAACAGAAGAAAATGAAGAGAAAATCAACAGACTGAAAAACGAAATCAGTCAAGCAAAAGAAGAAAAGAATGAAGATGATGTCTCAAGAACAAACATTGCAAATCTAAAGGAACTAAGGGAAAACTATGTCAATCATAAAATCCAACTTGAAGAAGACAAAAGGAGAGAAGAGGTAGTAAGGAATCAGTTAAACAAAAAGGAAGAATCTTGTCATGAGCTGGAAGCAAAAGTTGTGAATCTTAGAAAGAAGGTTGAGAAGTTAGCCACCCAAAACAAGTTCTTGAACAACTCCATGACCCTTGATGATATCTTGGATAGTCAGAGATCACCATGTGAAAAATCTAGACTTGGATACAATAAGGAAGAGATCAATAGTCCTAAGAAATTTGATGCAGGTCCTTCATTTGTAAAAGGTGAAAACAAATCTGACACAAGTCCTTCACTTGTAAAGGATAAAAACAGGTCTGACACAATTCCTTCATTTGAAAAAGATGAAGACAAGTCTAACAAAGCTCCTTCATATGCAAAAGGTGAAAGAAGGCATGACTCAGGTTCTTCACGTTTAAGAAATAAATGCAACACTACAAAATTTAGAAGATCAGATCATGGAAGACATCCATAAGCTATTCATAGACCTCAAAGCAAGTTCATAAGAGAGGAACCTTCATGGATGAATCAAATAAGGTATGATATTATCTTTAACGGTTATTGTTTTTCTTGTAATATATATGGTCATAAAGCCTTGGATTGTAGGCACCATGGAAGAAAACAAGTAGGTAGTTTCAACAACAGTATAAGATGTTGGAACTGCAATCATGTTGGACATATTGCTCCACATTGTTACATTATGATATGCTATAGTTGTGGTGGATATGGCCACAAAGCCTATAACTGTTGGAGCTCAAGAAAACAGTCAATAAGAAATGCATCATACTATATGACAACAAGAGTAAATAAGAAAACATGGAAAAGAAAATATGAAGTACCAAATAAGAAAGATGAGGAAAATATTGTTCCTTAATTTGATGAAGTTAGTAATAGGACTTTGGAGGATGAAACTTCTAATAAAGAATATTCTCAAAACATGGATAAAGAATCTTTTGGTGCACTTAATAATGACGTTGAATATGAATCTTCAAAGATAGAACAACAAGAATAAGTTACATATAAACCCATTGTGCAAAAAATATTAAGGTCATTACCTATGAGATATGATACAAAGATTTATTCAAATTCAGATAGATCCGATCTAAATACAATCACAGTTGATCAACTCCATGGAATATTTAATGCATGTGAAATGAGAACATGGCATGATAAATCAACAAAAGATGAAATTTATTTCAAAGCATCTAAGACAAAGATAAATCAAGAGTAAAAACCTCAATCCAACCATCATGAAGAATCTGATGTGGAAGAAGCCAATATCATTAGAAAACTTCAGAAAGGACCAGGGAAGTACAAAGGAAATCTTCTTTTCAAATGTTTTAACTGTGGCAAAGTTGGTCATTTTGCATCCAAGTGTCCCTATCCCAAGGAGGACCATGTAGATGGATGATATAAAAACAATTGGTATCCTAGTTAGTTATCGATGAGAATTGATGGACAAAATGAAGGGTTGTTTGAATAAATATGAGCTACAATTGCCCAGTGTTCCAGTAGGACAACGACATCCATAGAAGTATCATTATGATGTACAAAATGAGGTAAATGGCATTCTGTAAAGATAACAAGAAGAGAAACCCTGTCAAGAAAAACTATCCTTCTAGAAACAAAGAAGGAGAATGGTCAGTAAAAACTCAAGGGCAATTCTGACTAAAAAATTGAAAGTAATTAGATTAAGTCCTGAAAAGACTCAATCACTAAAAAAATGTGTATCAAGAAGACTAATCATATGAAACATAAAAAATGCCAATCAACCGAGATAGGAAGCTAGTAAATTAACAGGAATGAAACCTTGTTAGGAAGAGATACCTTTTGAGAAACAAAGGGGGAGAATACTCAGAAGAAGGGAGAGAGCATGTTGACAGGGGGAGTAATTCAGTTATGACAGAAAAAGGTTGATTGCAGTAGGAGTTATCAGTGGTTAGACAAGTACTTATACAGACAGATCATAGGAGAAGAAAAAATTAGCCATTGATGTCAAAGGGGGAGAGAAACTTCATAGAAGGAAAACTTCATAAGAGGAAAGCATATTCACAGGGTTAGTTTTGTATATGAAGTTAGTGTGTTGCCATCAATGACAAAGGGGGATATTGTTGGACATATTGTCATTGATGTCAACAGTCGATGTGATGACCTATTGTTAATGATGAATTACCACAGATGAGATTGTCATTGATGTCAACAGTTGAAGTGATGATCTGTTGTTAAATGAAAGATGACATTATCATTTATGTAAATAGTATATCAGTCGGAAAGAAGATAGAAAATTCATATATCGACAACGCAAGTTCATGAGGAGGAGCGAACAATAGAAACAAATTGTATGAATATCAAAGATCGGAAGTACATAAGTATTTCGTGACTATTGTTGATCACGATAGGATCAACAATGATTCAAGATCAAGCTCTGAAGGAAGAACAGATTGTAGAGATGCCGTCAAGATCAGTGAAAATACTAAACAATTTCTCAGTGCATAGAAAATGTCAGAAGCCTCAGCAACCATCCTATCAGAACGAGAGCCTCAGCAACCATCCGATTAGAGAAGAAACCTCAACAGTCATCTGATCAAAATATTTACGATGTTGATCATATACGTATTATAGACGACGATCATATGGGTGATCATGAGATTAAGGATCGTTGGAAGATCGTAACCATCCTATCGTGTTCGAGTGGAAGGACACATGGCAAAAGATCAACATTTCATTGACTGACAAGTCAAAGGAAGGAGGTGCTCTAACCTTTAAAGTCATGAAACACGATGAGAGTTGAAATGTTGGATCACATAAAGATCGTGACTATTGATCTGCTTCAATAATATTCGTTAGTTGTTGGATCTAGTGGAGCTGGAAGGAGGATAAGACTAGGAGTTAGTTAACACTTCAAAGCAGTGAAATGATCTAATCCATTGGATCAAGAGGATACGTGAAAAGTGATTGGAATTTCGTTGACTCGCAGATCAAGAAAGTCAAAGACAGTGTTGGATGAACTCGTGAAATGCGAAATCGAGATATGATCTAGACCATTGGATCATGGAGGGTCATGGACCGTCGATCCAACATAAGAATATATCGGGAAATCAGATATCAGGAAATCAGGAATGGAAGAAAGGAGGTGAGTAGTCCTCCAAACTCGTGAAACGCGAAATCCCTATAAGCTCTGGGCCATCAGATCATAAAGGTACAAGGATCGTTAGATCTGGAAGAAGTTGTACAATAGTTATTTGTGAGTTCCTTAGGAACTATGGACTCGGATAATTTGGAGTGACAACGACTCAAGGATCCTGAAATTGTGAAGTCTGAAATTCTGAAGAGATCCTAACCGTCGGTTGGAAGGCAGGCACGTGGCATAAGATCAACAATTCGGGGATTTTTGATTCGGAGAATCAATGATGAGAGTTGTTCAAGACCCCAAAAGACGAAGCTCCAAAGTCAAGGAGGAAGACACGTATCAAGGTCCATGTCATCTTGAGTGATGTCAATGACATACCACGTCAACAGAGCATGTCAACTAAGGACACGTGGCACATTCAGATAGTGACAATTGTTAAAATAAAATTGCCATTTCAGGCACATGTATATCGTGGATTTGAATGACACGTGGCAACTACTCGGCACGTGTCAATTCATCTTGTGACATCAGTAGGTTTACGTCACATCGAGAGTTTCTACTTCAAGATTTTTTCATAGTAAGAAAATACTCTAATATCTTGAAGTCCCGAACGCCGAAATTTTGAAAGGAACACACATCAGTAGAGTTACAACTTAGAAAGATTTGACATGTTGGATGTCATGAAAACTTTGAAGGGAAAAAGTGCCGAAATTATGGTGGCCATCCATCTTGATGAATGATTAAATCATGTCCGTCATATTTTGTAGTAAGAGTATGAGTGCAAGGTTAAAGTGGACCATTGATGTATCTCCGCGAGATAAACATGAATCGTCCAATTGTATTAGCGATATCATAATAGGGAATTTTTCAATGTAGTAATTCATGAAGACCCGATGGGAAAAACGTCGAAACTCCATCACACGTCCATCCCATCAGAGATCGAATCATGACCGTTAATTTAATAAAGCACTCCTTTGGTCTAATTTCCTAAGCGTGAGGTCACCGCCATTGGTCATATGGTGAAAAGGTTTAAAGGGACAAAATTTATGTCTCTTAGTTGGTAAGCCTGTGGTTCTATGCCATTGGTCATATTCTATAAGAGTTTTACTATACATCACTATATTTGGTAAATCCCGTGGTCTTACGAAACGGTCTTATGTGATGGTTTGAAGGAAGAACCTTCACAGAATCTAGTCTCTATAAATATAACAGAGATTTGAGATTGCGTTTAAAGGATTAAATTGATCCATGATCGTGATCAATTTATGGAAATCCTTCACCGTAAAATAAATAAATAGTAATTAAGATTAATTCATCAAAGAGGCGCGATGGTTGAAGAATGAACCGATTCACGGTCACAATTAAAAGAGAATAAATCATGAAAATATGAATAAATAATAAAAAGGAAAAATGATATTAATTAAAGTTTAGATTATCATTTTAAATGAAAAGGTACAATGGTTCAAATAAAGGGACACATTCTTTTAAATTTCACACTAGTTTGAAGGTTATATAAACAAGAAAAAGTGGTGAGAAGAAAGCGTCTCTGCACTTCAGAATAGAAGATCAAAAGCCAACGCAGATTCCAAGAAGATATAAGAAGAAAGAAAATGTGAATTAAAGAGAAGATGAATTGCGGTGATGAGTGTCTTATGATATACCTCTGATCATAAGATCGAATTGATTCTATAATGGATCACTACTACTGGAGTTTAATAAACTCTAGTTGGATAGACCGGGTTCTATCAGCAAGCTGGGACTTGCAACAAGCTGGTTCTTGTGCCAAGCTGGGTCTTGGCAGAGATTTGGTGCTCTCCGAGGGGTTGGTGCTCCTTACTTTAGTTGGTGCTAAAATAAAATCCTCTCTCACATATATTCATATTACTATGTTCATTTATTATACAAAAGCTTACACAAACATCTAGTGTCTTTGTGTTCATTGTAATTATGATGTGATTGTTCTTAATATGTTCAAATATATTTTAAGTGGTAACTTCTGAAAAGAAATAGTTAGAATAGTTCACACACTAATTCACCCCACCTCTTAGTGTGGGCCATGTGTTCTTCATGAGGATATTCTTCTTTTGATTCATGTTCTTCTGTAGAGTCTAATTCAACATTCTTTAGATCAAGCTCTATTTTCTCTAGGTTTTCCTTACTTGGTAGGACTTCATGTTTAACAGTATCCTTCATTTCTCTAAATAACACATCTCGGCTATACACTACCTTCTTAGTTTATGTGTTCCAAAGCTTATAACCCTTGAGACCATCTTTATATCCAATAAAGATACACTTTTCAACCTTGTTATCTAGCTTAAACATGTTTTCCTTTGGAACATGAACATATGCATCACATCCAAATACCTTGAGATGTGTGAGACAAGGTTCCTTACCAGTCCATACCTCTTGTGTATTCTTTTCATCCAACGCTGATACGGGTGATATGTTGACCAGGTAACATGCAGTATCCATTGCCTCTGCCCAAAATTATTTCCCTAACCTGACACCACTGAGCATGCACCTTGATTTTTCCATTAGGGTCTTATTCATTCTTTCTACAACTCCATTCCACTGAGGTGTATATGGAGTAGTGTTCTGCCCTTCTATATCGTTCTTCTTATAGAATTCTTCAAATTCATTCCCGCGGAACTCTCCGCCATTATCTGTCCTCAACACCTTAATTCTTTTATCTATTTGATTCTCAGCAAGAGCCTTAAACTCTTTAAACCTAGCAAAGACTTCATACTTCTTCCTGAGGAAATATATCCAAGTATTCCTTGAGAAGTCATCTATAAATGAGACATAGGACACAAATTTTCCCAATAATGGAACTGACACAGGTCCAAAAACATCACTGTGAACTAGCTATAAAATTTCTTCTGCCCATGTTGCACCAGAGGGGAATATTACCTGATTTTTCTTCCCATATACACAATGTTCACAGAAATCAAAATCTAGAGAGTAGTTAGACATACCTTCAACCATACCTTTACTGTGTAGTAGTCGAAGACCCTTCTCTCTAATATGTCCCAGTCTTTGATGCCATAACATAATCTTTTCTCCAGAGACTGTAGGAGTTCTTTCTTCTTCAAATCCAACATCAAGAACAATGGAACTATTACACCCATCAATAATAGTGCTTCCTTGTATCTTATACATATTTCCAAACCAAACTCCCTTCAAAAACACCATTTCTCCTCAAACCATCCTACAATTTTCTTTTTCAAATATTGTTTTTACCCCTGCATCATCCATTTTTCTTACATAAATTGAATTTCTGGCCAAACCTAGGATGTGAAGAACACTAGGTAGTTTTCTAATCCTTCAATCTATGAACCTCAACTTGAATTTTCCTTGTCCTATGATTCTAGTTGTCGAATCGTCACCTAAGAAAACATTACCTCCATCATACCTTTCATATTCACAGAACCACTCCCTGTGGGGATTCATATGAAAGGATGCACCTGAGTCAACCAACCATACCTCATGATATGCATGTGTGCTTGAAGAAGCCAAGTACACATCCCCTCCTTCTTTCTTGGAGGTCTTTTCTTGTATAGAAGGAGATTCTTCAAATCCCTTATTTTTCTCAATTTTTGATCTACACTGCTTCTTGTAGTGCCCTTCTTTTCCACATCTCCAACATACCTTTACAAAATTTCTGGGATATTTAGATATACCCTTAGACTTAGATATCCGACTTGAGAACTTAGATATATTTCTTTCTTGGGAACGTCCTCTTGAAAATAATGCATCTGTGCTCTTTCCTTCCATATTCTTTCTTCTCATCTCCTCCGAAAACAAGGATGAGACCACTTCATCAAACTTCAAGGAAGTGGCATTAGTACCTATGGCCACATTAGACTATCCCATGAGTTTGGTAAAGAACACAGTAAACTGGAACATTTATCTTCATCTTAAATTTTAATCTCAACATATACTAATTGAATTACCACAGTATTGAAGGCATTCAAATGCTCTGCCATCGAGTCTCCATCTCTCATCCTCAGGTTATACAAATTGTTTCTCAGGAATAGTTTATTCACTAGAGACTTAGACTGATACAACTTCCCCAACTTTTACCATAAATCCTTGGTTGTAGCTTCATCTGACACATTTAGTAATACTGAATCAGAGAGACATAGTCGGATTGTTCTCTTTGCCTTCTGATCCAACTTTTTCCATTCATTTGTTGAAGTTCCTGTAGGTGCATTACCTAGATCTACCACAATTCACTGATCTATGTCCACCAACATATCTTCCATCTTGAGCTTCCACATCTCAAAAATTTCTCATTAAACTTCTCGATCTCCATATTTGAATTTCTTTCCATTTATTTTCACCTGCAAAAAAACAATACCACAGATATCCCATTGTAACAAGGCTTATCACAGTCCCTAGCCAAACCCTTGACCACAAAGGTGTCTCCCTGAAGCCAACAAAGCTTTAATACCAAATGTAGATTTTAACCTTGTACAATATTTACTGCAAACAAATTTCAGTAAAAGAACATAAAATATACAATGGAAAATAAAAACATTACACATATATTTTTCCCCTAGAAACCCAAACTGGGAAAACCAACATATTCTATATTCATTCATAGTATTACATTATTTACAATACAATATACATATAGGAGCCAACAACATACAACACCCTAACTCAATGACCTGGATTAGTCAACAACCCTAATTCCTTAACCAGAAATAGAAAAGCATTGGCAAAGAAACCATGTGTCTAAAAACCACCTAAATATATGACATGTTTCCCAAGGTAGAAAAATACACTACTACTCGTGCAAAGAATATAACACATACCCAACAATAATTTGGTTTTTAACTAAAGTAGTGTTTGTTAGTTTCCATACTTTTATCATTGCTTTTGAAAATATTTATAAAAGTATGCCCCCAATGTTGAGTAAAACCACAATTAATAAATTAATATTTTAAAATTTGATAGCAATCAACTTACGAAATAATGACAAAAATAACAATAGGAAGATTTTCATCCATAAAATTTTAAATCCAATAGAATCCTTATCATTGGAGATCAAAACTTTTTTATAATAACAATTTTTAGTGTAGAAGAGTCTATTCAAAAAGAGTAAAAATTACAATGGAAAATAATATGTATTCATATGTAACTTGTTTTTGGAAAAAAAAAATAGTTAGAATAAATATATATAATGAATTGTCTATGCAATTATAGTTTCAATTTTATAATTATAGTTTCAACCATATTGAACTTTGTAATTTATAAAAATAAGCATGATGACTATAACCATTTTATATCAAACATAAACAACATCTAAAATACACATTTATATTCACTAGCTAACATCATCTATTTTCATATACCTCTAATACATATAAACTCCATTAATTAACTAGCACACATATCTAATAATTTAACATGGAATCATCATTGTGATCACATCTAACAAAAGACAAGCATTTTCTAACATCATCATCACACACATCTAACAAGCATCATTTAACATACACATCTATCAAGCACATTTAACATCCAAATCTAACATGACCTAACAATATACATATCAACATCAACATATAAATTAATTACATCATCAACATGATCAATAGAAAAAAATACAATCTATATATATATATATATATATATATATATATATCATGGACAAGTAAAATAACTACTATAACATGTATGGTCCAAACGATGGCATAATTTGAACATCTAAAACAATAGTGGAGGCTTGGTTTGTAGTGGAAGATGATGGATGATGAATAGGTCTTTCTTGCTCATCTAGGTGAGATGAAAGAGGAGGATGAGAAATAGGTCTGGCATGCTTATCTAGGTGAGGTGAAAGAGGAGGATGAGGAATATGTGTTTCCTCTTCATGATCTGGGTGAGGTGAAGGAGGATGTGGAGAAGGATGATCATGACCACCCTCATCAATCGATGGGGTACTGTACGAACGTGTCATATTGGATGAAACATTTTTCCTATAATCAAGAGCCCTCCTCATTGCTAGTAGCATGTCAGCTTTGACAATATGACACATAAGAGGAATAAAATTACGTGAAATCTCCCTCCAAATCTCCAAGAGAATAGGATATTCCCTGATGTCTTGCATCAGGGTAGGGAGGACTCCCATCTCAGTCAAAAGTGCAGAGAGTCAGTTTCCGAACTCCAACCTGAATCTGGTATCAGGCCTATGAAAAATGTTGTCGGGTATCTATACTCAGGGAACCTAACCCTCCGTGGCCTCAGGCATCATCTTCTCATCATCATATTCTCAGGGAGGATACACATCCCGAATGAAAGTGCCAATATCGGAAATATATATAGTACATAACAATAATTACACAGTTAATTCATTAAACAATTTAATAAAACAAGTTAAAGTTCATGTTAGAATTAATGAAACTATATTAATTTAAACAATTAACAATAATATTACCTCTATCATTTGGTGTCTCATCTGTTGTTAAGAGGATGTTCTTACATCCTCGCTAATCCAAACCTGTGTAAAGACATGGAACCATGACGAACATGTGATCCATCGCACTGCCCAGTAGCCCTAGCGTGTCTGGTGCAATCCTAGCTGGAAACTTCGGATGGCCCCTCTTCGGCATCATATCCCCCCACATGCACATCCACACATGAGTCCTCAACCTAGAATGTTGACGAACAAAATCCGACCTCGTCTCTGGAAACCTCTCAAAGAATAATCATAATAACTCTGAGGAAAATGGGAGGTTCGCCCCCCACGTATCATAGCCCGACATTTGTTGAGCGCTATACAAATTTGACACAAAAAATGGTATACCATCTAATACATTGTGGACGTTGTGCCAATGAATCAACATAATATAAAAGAGGGAAGCTAATGTGCTTTCCATCACTGGTAAAATGGGCTATGGTAGTCACTAAGAGTGAGAGGCACCTAACCTCCTCTGCACCAAAAGAGGTGATTTTAATCTATCCACCAGTCACCTGAAAATCAGCTAGTGATAGTACCTCAATCCCAATATATTGTTGAGAGTAAATGAGTTGACTCTCAACAGAAACACCTACTGGGACATATAGGAACTAGGGAAAATCCTCCCCTCTCTTAGATAGCCTAGTGATAAAGTAAATATCCTCCTTAGTGGGATGGTACCACTTATCTAGACCCACACAAAATATTTTCGATTGACATCCCATAAATGGATCAGATGAATCAACAACCCAGAGTGCCCCTTAAGGGATGTAGCCTCCTCATAGTACTTAAGGAGGCCTACGTCCCTTAAGAGAACATGAGTCACTACAGTAATAGGGTGAGGGTACAAATCCCTCTCCCTCTCCCTCGCCTCCCATTCATGTACAACATTGTATAGGTCCACCCTCTATTGATGTTGTTGTTTCTTCTCTCTCCGCTCACGTCTCTGTATGATTAACATATGAAATACATCATCCTTACTCATACATAAAACATAAAAAAAAATATACTGAATGGTAAATTTATCTATAAATATGGAAAAATAACGTCCTTTAAAAAAATAAGTTAATTACATTAACAGTGCACCAAAAAAATAGTAACATATCATCGACGGTGCACAGATAGATATTGTGAGCACCATGACTGATGCATCAGTGTAAAATAACACACCGAACAAAATATGTTCTACTGTGTTATGTGATGCATTGGAAAATGGTACCACACCGGGGCACTGCACTACAACACATATGCCCTAGTGTGTTACATTTATCATATGCATCGCTTAAAAAAAAAAAAAAACTAAAATATTAACGCACATAAAATATTATTTAAAAATCAATGTGTATACATTCACTACATGCAACGGTGCATGTAACTAATGTAGATGCACCATCACATAAAATTTTATAATTTTTTTAGTATTTTATGGTGCGTTCTATTCGTTACTATCACATCGCGTACAGTGCCACCAAAACATTTACTGGGTGCACCGCAACACAATGTTACATTTCTCACTGGTGCGTTTGGTAAATGTGAATTCCCTGATGTGCATGTTTACAAATGCACTGTGTAAAAATATATCTTATAAGGGCGGTGCCCCATGTACTTTAACGTTCTGGTGCGTTATTTGTACTTTGACACACCGCCCCACTAGTTATATGATTTTATTCAATGCATCTTTAAACATATGCGTCGGTTCATTTATGTTTGCCAATGCACCACCAAGAAAGGTAACAAGGTACATAGTGCACCCTGTAAATTTACAGCTCACACCATAAGTGTTGCAAGCCTCGAGCCTCGAACGCACAATGCAATTTTGTTTGTTTTTACACTTAAAATTTCACTCAATTTTAAATTTTAATACGATGAAAACTTAAGTTATAAAGAAACAAGGACATTACTTGGAATTTTTGTCGTCAAAGGAGGCATGGTTGCGATGTACTAAAAAAACTAAATTGCCCATCGTTTGGAAAAATTTGAAATTCACGCACTAAGTAATAGAAAAAATGAAGGAAACCAAGGAAAGCACCGATGGAAGGGCGCTTTAGATAGGAAAAGGTTGCATCAATTCTTTTGATCTCTAAAGCACTAAAAATGGTAAAGAATATTTTTACCGTTGATAATGTTTTTTAATGAAACCCTATACCAGTGCACCTGATTCACAACCACGCCAGGCCATACATGTTTAATGAGCACATCGATTATATTTATTTAAAAAAAAATATTTATCACGATGCACATGTTTTTGGGCATGCGTGTGCACCGATGCGTATACTGCTACATAGCGCACCACCGTACATTTTTTGAAAAACTACAATAATGAAGAAATTTTTGTTTAAGCATGACATGGTGCGATATAATAATAGATGTTTCGGTGTGATTGGTTTTACATGGCACACCACCTAAATTTGGAAATTAGCCCTAACACAGTTCTCCATATTGGAGCACTGGTGCGCATGATATAATGGAGTGCACCAACATATAGTTTTTGACAAAATCCTACATTGGTGCATAAATGTTTTTTATGTAACCATATAATGGTGCACTCTACTAATAGCACACCGATGTTTCCAATGTTATGTTGTGCACCATATATTTTTAAAATAATTCTATTACGGTGCGTCATTATTTCCCTGTGCGTCCTTATTTCTGTAGCACACTGGATAATATTTTTCTTTATTTGAAATAACCCTGCTATAGTGTGCTAGTTTTGAGGGCACCGATGCACCTGTTCTAGAAAATGCACTCGTGCGTTATGTACTTATAAAAGCAGCGGTGTAAAAACATCTTCTAAATCCTCTTCGCAGTCACCTCTACTAGTATCATCCTCTATAAACAGATTTTTGGGATATTTTTATAGGGGTGTCCAAAAAAACCTTCACTAGAGGATCTTTTCCTTTTAGTGCTAGTTATAGTCAGGCTGATGAACCCTAAATATTCTCTCCTCGTGATTCATTTGGGGAATGATGCCATATTAGGGAGCCAAGAGAGCCCAATATCAGCTCAAATCTACCCTAAACTTGCACAAATGGACATAAGAGAACAATGAAATGAAAGAGCATGATGAGAGTACCAACCTGCTTCAGATGGATCGAAAAATTGTCTCTTGGATCTCTCGCAATCATCACTCCAAGATTTTCTCTAAAAGGGGAAAATTTTAACAAGGCAAAACTAAGAGGTAAAATAGACTAGGCATTTTTAGTAGTTACTCTTTAATCCATTGCAACTAGTTATTTTTCTGTGTTCACATCGCCTCTTTTATTCCTGACAAGTTATTTCTTTGATTGTAAACATTATTTTATGAAATTTATGGGGATTTATCAACTTATTTCAATTGATTCATGGCTTACTTGTGCAAGACTTTAGGAGGATATAATTTGTCTTTACCAATGATCTTATTCATGAGAGCATGCTTCGTCCTTCTTCAAGCTCATTAAACAAAAAAGAGTCACATTTTGAGTGGTATATTATCCCTTTTTTGACCTCATAAGACTAATTAAGAAAATAGAAATACTCTAGTCAACCTTGGATAGAATATTTCTCCCTTATATTATTTCATACTTTTTTCGGGCTCAGGGGACTAAATTTATGAAAAAGAACACCCTTGAATTCTTCTTTAAGTTCTTTTCAGACTCTCGAAATTTGAAAAGATTGCAGAGTCTACCTTCTTCGAGCTCATAAAATTATACTTTGAAGAACCCATATGGGATCAAACCCCTCCTTATTCAGCTTCATTAAACATATGATGAGGGAATCATCAAAGATGAGCTATACTAAGCATATGTTACCCTCCTCAAGCTCGTTAAAAAAAAAGAGGTACTCATCATTCATGGTGGGGGAAAAATTTAGGGAAGTGGGTCAGTATTTTTGAAAGAATTTTGGTAGTTGTTTGTTGTCTTCCTTGAACATGAAACATGTTTTTGTCTTGTCTTATAATTGGGTAATTTCATTTTCTCTAATTCATACCAATCCTATGATTCATTATACTCCTTTCATTATCTACCTGAAGAGTTCCCTAGTTATCTCCGCACTATGTTTTGGTCTATCTCTCAATAGAGTCAATGTTGCCAAGTCATTTTTCATGCCTCACAATGTTCAAGGGAAGTTTCATCCCAAATCAACCACTCTACAATATTACCAACCTTCATCCTCATGTCATTCTATGCTCATTTAATCCATTATTTTACATCTTTTTCCCGTGTCATTTTCATGTCGATGATGGGGGACATATCATGCCTCTCCTTCAATGAGTTTGTCCCTACTGAATTCAACACATTATCTGGGAACTAGACTTAGAAACCAGTTATTACCTTGGAACCTACATGCCCCAATGGTACATATCCTCACTTTCATCCGTATATTTACATCATTGACCTCTGATCAAATGATTCCATGAATGTTTGAATCATTTATTAACATTCATTGGACTGGATGTCATCATTGGTGATTTCCATTGAACTTGTTAGCGATATACCTCAAAGACCAGTAATCAAGTGGTTTCTACCACTTTTTACACCAAAACTTCTATTCACATGGCTAGAATCATACAATTTCAGGATCGGGACGAAGAACTTGGGAACTCCTCTAGAACCCACCTCTGTTACATGCCTCACATAGGTTGTGATGGATATTATTTGAGTACTTAGAAGATTCCAGTATGGACATCATGTTAGATATCTCACTGATGTATATGATGTCACATAGATCCACTTTGTATTGGTCCATGGCTATGTTTTTATCTTATTGTAGTTGTTGGCGCGTGGTAGGTAGACCCATGGCAGGCAGGCCCAGAGTTAAACATCAATACACCAACAAAACCCTTAGACACCGACCCTTTTGACATCACCTCCAAGAAAGTGAAGTCTCGCCTGAGGCATCTAGAGGGGTTACAAGAACCAAGTTTCTATAGTGATGATGGGAAGTGAGGCATTCAACATGTCTTTACTAACCATCTACTCATGTGCACAATTTCCATTAATAAAAAATTACTTATAATGTGACATACCCTATGTGAAACATTACATTACTTCATACTCATTCATTTACCAGTTACTTCAATGACCAACATTATAACATCATATATGAATAACACACTTAACATACTTAATCATTTATCATCATTTCACAGTAACAGTAAACATCATAACATGCAAAAAAACACATCATGACACAAGGGTTTAATTTGGTTCACCCAACTTGGGATATGTCAACAATGATTGGATTATTATATTATTCATTTATAATCTTCTTACATATGTGCACTATGCTACAAAATATGCAACATTAACATTACCCAAACTTTCCTAGTCGTTCTGTTGCAGTGCAAACCTACAACCCAAAACCTCAGTCATAGCATCTGAATACTTAGTCAAAAACTCATCTTGCTCCACATTCATGCACTACTAAAACCCTCCAAACCTCTTCTACCCAAAAGCACATACATATGTATACATCAAAATAGGGATACTCATGTTACAATGTCAAAAAAATGTCCCAAAATCCTAACTACTTTATGCCTTCTATGCGTCCCTCTATTGTAGTTCCTCCTATCATGCACTTTGAAAATTTAAATTCTTCTCTCGTCACACTCTCTAGTCCATATTCTAACTTCCTTTTATTCTTTGACTTATTCTAGGACATATCCCAAAACTTAACCAAAACTTATCCAAAACGCCTATCCAACAAGCCTCTAACACTCACATGTGGCTCATCCCAAGACACTCATCCCTTCTTCTAGTTTTCCATGAATTTGTCGAATTTCTCTTTTGTTGTTGTGGCATGTGCCTTTACCTCTGTCTCCTTTTGCAAAATTGTGTCGATTGTTTCAGAAGTAATCTAATGCTTCATTTTCTCTACACTTTCTTCAACTCCCTGTTTGATTATACCTCGAGTGGTTGTTAAGGTTGTTGTCACCATATATGCTTCTTCCTGTGTGTTGATCCCTCAACACACCCTTAAAATATTTCGATTTTTGGGTACCACTTTTCCTTTTAATTATTTTACACCTTCTTATTTTGGCTTTACAGAGGTTTCATATTTATCCTTTGTTGAAATTATCAATAAAATACACAATGAAAAATGTTCTCATGTTTTGCATCCGGAAAGAAAAAAAACAAAAGAAAAAAGAAAGAATTGAAAAAACGAGCAAATCGTCACCTTTTCCAAGAATTGCCAATAAAATCATCGAGGGATGGAGGAAACGAAGTCTGAAAGAAGTGTCTATAACCATGATCGGGGGAAATTTGTGCGCATTTTTGAAGTGGAAAAATTTCTCTAATCACCGATCATCGATAGGCCATCGTAGTTGGAAACAATCCATGTAATTCCAACACAAAAAAATAAAAATAAAAATTCTCCAAATGATGATGAATTACGAGAACCAAGAAAAACCAATCTTAGTCATCGATCAAATATAAGGGAAAAGCTCGACTGTTGATGTGTACCACCACGTAGTGTTGTTTCGATGACTAGGTTGGTCATATCACCTTCCACACTTTCCATGTCATATGTCATGTGTGTGGCCACTTATACTACCCGTACCATCACGGTAGCTTACAAATCATCCTTTAAAATGTAGTTTCCACATCATCTTCCACGTCATGACATCTATGTCATCCTGTATTGTAATGAAGGTCAAAGTCAGATTTTTCCTGCCGATAAGATAAGAGTGTAAGGGTCAGAGTGGATCACCGATGTCGATGCACACATGGGACATCATCAATCTTCCAACATATCAAATCGCTTAACATACACATTTTTTCTGATGCCGATACTACAAAGAGATCTGGACCATATGTTTCCTTTTGGGTCAATCAAAGTCGTTCATGCATTTAAACACAGAGATAGCCGCCAGATAGAGGTTATTACTAAAAAGTAACTTGTGCATAGGATTACCACTAGGTTTGATTATGATTCTAGAACTATTAAATCAAAGGCCATTTTTTCTTGCCGTGTTATTCCCCTCAAAACTCGTGATGCAAGAATAACCTTTTTGAGGATCCCTCGCTAAATGATCATTGACATCGGCAAGACGTCGTCAAAAGGAAATGACAATGAACAAAAATTCTCAATCTTCGATACTGAATGCCGATAAATTCAAAAAATATGCAATCACCGATGAAATAGGAACAACGATCCTCTGTGCCATCAACTCACAATGCATTAACTCCAAAGCATGGAATGGATCCTGTTTTGATTTCTAAAGATTATGAAAATCATGTTGTACACCCTCTAATTAAATACTAAACGCGACAAGGTAAGTCTGTGGGATCTAGAAATTCTAATCTGTAATGCCATATCTCTTCCAATTTCACATTCTTTCCTTTTGATCAGGAGAAGGAGAGAAAAGACATCGGAGAGCCTACCCCACATCTGGTTCGTGGAAACACTGGTAAGACCAGGTTTATCTGCAAGAAAGGTAAACATTAAATTCTGGTGTGAAGTTTTTGGTTGTTATTCTTTACTAAATTTTTTCTTATTCTCTATAATATCTTGCGACTCATAGTGACATTCTCATGTAGAAAATATGCCTCCTCAAAGGGAATTAACTAGGTTCTCACCAAGGATAACCAAAGGGAAATAGTCAAAAGATGGTGAAGGATTGATTCTAGGAGTAGCAATGATAATTATAATTTTCATTGAAAGTAGAACCCGTGATTCAAATATCGACCAAGAAGAAGTTTGTTCAAACACACACATTTAGAGATACAGAAGAAATCACCACATCCGACATTATCCTTCCAACTTGGGGTGATCTCTATAACAAAATTCATCAGGAATATTTTCCAAAATTTATGCGTCACTGATGTATGAGCATCGTTGGCAAGCGCGCAGAGACATGGCCACTCAACACGTGGGAGTTATTCCAGAACTTCAACGTTGGCAGTTACATAAGATATTTGAAATCTTCTTTAACTCAGTGCCGAAATTCAATTTTGAGGCATGCGTGAACTGGTGCAAAAATTTACCCTTTGAGGCATGTTTTTGAAAATTGCAAGTGGAGTAGGAGTTTCCACTATGGCTCTGGAATGCGACTGGTCTAAGTTAGCCAGTATATTAAGTCTTAAAGTAGATGAGTAGGCAGGGGAAACCCTATAAATCCCTCTGAGTTAAATAGAGTTTTTGTATGTTCAGATAGGGAGAGCTGCAAGATAGGGGAGAATACTGTAAGGGGACTACAAGTTAGCATAATCCACAAGCCTTCAAAGCTATTGTAATCAAAATATGTTTTGGTAGCCATTTTGGCACTTCTGAATATAACAGAGGAAAAATTGATCCAAATGCATGATGTGTGAACTGTGTTTGAAATCTCTGTTATTTTTGTGTTTGTGAGAAAGTGAATGAATATCCATAGGAGAGGAGGGAACTGTGACTATTAATTTCCAGTTTCAATTGTTTCTCTTCATTGAAGATTTGCAACATGTGCATCAAGCAAGAAGAGAATGCTAGGAGGTCACGAGGAATTTCTCTGTGAGAAATCCCTTGGATCTGAATTATTGATATCCCTTAGACGCAAGGAGTGTGTGGGAAATTAGAGTTTTCACCATGCGAAGATCAGGAGAAATAACACTTTAGGAAGTGTTATCGAAGATCCAAGAACCCATTTCTCTAGGAGGAGCAAAGGTTGAAACCTTCAAGGACTTAGAAAATTTTTCTAAGTCTGAAATATTAAAAATCTCAGGAGGAGGAGCACTGTTGATCATCAGGTCGTAGTGAGAGTCAATAGCCATATGATGTGAGATAGGAACGCAAATTTCAACATTGTGTATGCCCAAGAGGAAAGACCCATGAGGAACTGAACGAAAGGTGGAGAGCGTCCAGGGAGGGACGCGAAATCCTGTGAGTCATTGGATCGCGAGGAGTTGTAAACAAGTTAGTGGAGAGACCTTTCAATGCTTGAACCCCAGGACGAATAGAAACTGTTAGACCTGAATAGATCTCGGTCGTTGGTTCCTTTTCATGATTTTGGAGACCGAGAGTACAAAGGGTAAGAGTTGGGACTGTTGACTCATGAAATCTTGAAAGGATCCAAACCATCGAATCTTCGAAGGCCTAGAGCTGTCGATCCGCAACAGGAAGTGTTTTGACATATTAGTGATCGGGGATACGAAGTGTAGGAGTTGGGACTCTTGATCCGTGAGATCTCGACAAGATCAGAACCGCTGGATCTTTGGAGGCTTAGAACCGTCGATCTGTGATGGGGAGTGTTTCGACATATCGGTGACTGAGAGGAGAAGCAAACAGATTTCATGGGGTGCGAAGTCGAAAAGTGCGAAATGTCGAAATAATTGTAGTCGTCGACCAAGGGGAGATATGAGTCGTAGATCTCGCGCCATCGCGATTTCGGCGATCAGGACTTGGAGGAACCAGACGTGCTTGTGGTGAATCTTGTGGTCATCGATGTGTGGTCACGTGAATTAGGAAAGGGGGAGGAATTAACCTTCGTTAGCCTATCGGGATTTCAAGACTTAGAGGGGTTTGCGTCGGGGAGTCCTGGCATTGGAAAATCCCAAAATGTGAACCGCAATGTGCCTTGGGGGATAATCCCATGGTCTTGCCTACAGTCACAAGGATTGGAGAGCGTGCGCCTAGTGCTTGGTTGTGCAGGAAAAAGATAGAGAAGGACCTATGGATTTGGAGTTAGGGTTTCCATCTCGGAACCATGAGATTCGTTTTGGCTCCAAAATCAAAGATACAGACCGGGAGGTCACGCAGCCCTTAGGAGGCATAGGGGGCCTGCATCAAGTGGTATCAGAGCCTTGTTTCTCATATGTATACTTCAGGCGAAGGAGGATACCGAGAGATTGAAGTTGTACTCGGCGTGTGACAGACAATCAACACAATGTCACCAAGGAGATGGGGAGAGGCACCTTTATCCAACCGTGTTGTAGAGAGGGAGATGTGAGAGCTTCACAGCAGGTTGGAAACCAAGAAAGAAACACAGAGGAGAGAACCTGACGTAAGGGACGTAAGTGATGTAGAAAGCGAAGAGGTTGAGGTAAAAGAAGTTGTATGAGAGGAAGCTGCAGAGGAACGCTTGTTGAGAGTAGTTTCTAGATTGGGAGGCAGAGCTAAGATAGAGGTTCCCATGTATGAGGGAAAGCTAGACACTAAAGAATTTTTGGACTAGATAAGGTCCATGGACAAGCATTTCGACTATGAGGATGTCGATGAAGAAAAGAAGGTGAAACAGATAGTCACCAGGCTAAAAGGGCATGCAACATTGTGGTGGGATGAACTGCATGCTGAGAGGAGAAGTAAAGGAAAGTAGAGGATAAATAGTTGGGATAGAATGGTAGCCAAACTGAAGGTTAATTTCATTCCCAAATATTATCAGATAAATCTATTCAAGAAGTTGCAAAACCTGAGATAGAAAAGTATGACGGTTAAGGAGTACACAGAGGAGTTCTACAATTGAACATCAGAACTGGACGAAGAGAGAAATACGAGGACAAAGTTGCTAGGTACATAAATGGCCTGAGGTATGAAATCTAGGATGATCTCAACATGATGTTAGTCAGAACCGTGGAAGATGCTTTTCAGTTTGCGCTGAAGGCAGAGGAGAAGTTGGCCAGGAAACAAAGCCAGTGAGGAAGAGGTAAAAGCCCAGCCCCAAAAAGAGGTAAGGGATTTAACTATGACAAAACACATCAGCCTAAGAGTGAGGCTAAGAAGCCACAGAATCACTCAGAATGAGGAGGAAGTTCCTGAGGAAGGCAATATGGTCGAAGGAACTCTTATAGAGGAAGAGGCAGAGGAGGAATGCAGTGCTATGCCTGTGGAAATGTAAGACACATGTCTTGGGAATGCCCCGAGAAGAAGAAGGAAGGAGGAGAAGCTCACATTTTAGAAGCCCAATGAAGAGATTTTGAAGCAGAAGGATTAGAGGATGGAGCATCCCTGATGTTGAGAAAAGTTCTCTTGAAACTAGAGGCAGAAAATGAGTTGCCTAACTCGTTGCCACCCATCAGGAATATCAGTCATCATATCGACTTGATATTATGAGAAAGTCTGTCGAACAAAGAAACATACATATTGACACCTTGATAGAATGAGGAGGTGAAGAACCAAGTCCAAGAGCTACTAGATAAGGGTTTGGTCAGGGAGAGTTTGAGCCCATGCGTAGTACCAAATGTGTTGAGCCCCAAGAAAGATGGAGGATGGAGGATGTGCATAGACTCGAGAGCCATCAACAAGATCACCATCAGGTACAAATTCCATTTACCAAGAATGGATGATTTAATGGATTGCTTAAGTGGAGCAAATCTCTTTTCTAGGATAGATCTGAAAAGTGGATATCACTAGATCAAGATGAGAGAAGGTGATGAATGGAAAATAGCCTTTAAGACAAACAAAAGTTTGTATGAGTGGCTGGTTATGCCATTTGGCTTAACGAATTCCCCGAGCACTTTTATGAGGTTGATGAACAAAATTCTAAAATATTTCATTGGAAAGTTCGTGTTTGTATATCTGGACGATATACTGATCTTTAGCAGGACTAAAGAGGAGCATTTGAGTCACCTAACGCTAGTGATAAGGAGGCTACAACAGGAGAAGCTCTCGATAAATATGAATAAGTCCTCTTTTATGAATATAGAACTCATTTATTTGGGTTTTGTGATCTCTTCGAATGAACTGAAGATGGATCCAGAGAAGGTGAAAGAGATCAGAGAATGGTCATCACCAAGGAGCATATTCGAGGTAAGGAGCTTCCATGGATTAGCAAGTTTCTATATGAAGTTCATTTGAGACTTCAATGGGATTTGTGCACCAATGATGGATACAGTGAAGAATCGACACAAGTTCTTCAAATGGATAGAGGAGGCTGAGAGGAGCTTCAAAATACTGAAGGAGAAGATAACAGAACGACCAATTCTGGTCTTACCAAATTTTGAAAAGACATTTCAGGTAAGATGTGATGCAAGTGGAGTTGCAATAGGAGAAGTTTTGAGTCAGTATAATAGACCTGTTTCCTATTTCAGTGAGAAACTAAATGAGACTAAGAGGAAATACTCCACACATGACAAGGAGTTTTATGCCATAATTCAAGCCTTGAATAAATGGAGGCATTATCTTATCCCACAAGAATTTGTCTTGTATAGCAATAACCAAAATTTACAATTCATAACCAGACAAGAAAAACTAAATTAGAGGCATGCAAAATGGGTTGAGTTTATGAAAAACTTTACTTTTGTCATAAAACATATTCCTGGGAATGCTAACAAGGTTGTTGATGTGTTAAGTAGGAGATGTTTAATTCTGCAGGAATTCTAGGTGAAGACCTTAGGTTTTGAAAACCTTAAGGATATGTATTGTGATGATACAGACTTCAAGGAGGCATACAAAGCATGTGATAATCCTATGATGAGAGACAGGAGCCAATGGGTGGGGTACATGATTCAATAAGGATTTGTGTTCAAGGGCAATCAGTTGTGCATACCAAAATGCTTAATGAGGGATAATCTTCTGAAGGAGAATCACAGTGGAGGTTTGGCTGGACATTTCGGCCATGATAAAACATTTGCATAGTTCAGCAACTCATACTACTCACCAGGTATGAGAACATAGGTGATATATTTTATGAACAAATGTAGAATTTTCCAACATGCGAAGGGGAAAAGACAAAACACTGCATTGTATCAACCATTTCCAATACCAAAGAGGCCTTAGGATGCAATAAGCATGGATTTTGTGTTGGGATTGCCAAGAACACAAAGGGGATTTGATTCCATATTTTTAGTGGTGGATAGTTTTTCAAAGATGGCACATTTCATCCCATGCCATAAGACCAATGATGCAACACATGTTGCAAATATGTTTTTCAAGGAAGTTGTGAGACTTCACGGCCTACCCAAGAGCATTGTCTCGGACAGAGACACCAAATTTGTTGGTCACTTTTGGAGAACATTATGGAAGAAGTTGGGGATAGATTTGTCCTTCAACTCATCTTATCACCCTCAGACAGATGGGCAGACTGAGGTGGTAAACATAAGTTTGGGGGATTTATTAAGGAGTATGGTTACTGAGCATCATAACCAGTGGGATCGAATTCTACCACAAGCAGATTTTCCATACAATGAATCACCAAACAGGAGCACTGGAAGGATCCCATTCCATATATTGTATGGATTTCAACCGAGGGGAGTATATGAGTTGAGATACTTTGAACAGGGTGAGATCAGGAATGTTGGAGCAGAATATTTTGCTGTAGAAATGGAGAAGCTCCATAGATAGATCAGAGAACAGTTGCATAATTCTAACTAGAAATACAAGCACAGAGCTAATCAACATCGCAGGGAAATTCAATTTCAAGTGGGAGATCAGGTTTTGGCACATCTCAGGAAGGAAATGTTCCCTAGGGGAACGTATAACAAGTTAGAAATGAAGAATATAGGACCCTATAAGATCTTGAGAATGTTTGTTGTAAACGCATACGAGATCGAGTTGCCAGATGATGTGGGCATATCGCCCATATTCAATGTCTCAAACCTGTATCCTTACAGGAAATATGAAACAGAGGAATCAAAATACCAAGTGAAGATCCAATGGGAAAAGAAAATGCCCACAGCAGAAAATCCACAGATGGAGAAAATTGTTGATCACAGAATTGGCAAGAAGACCAGGAGGAAGACCTATTTTGAGTATCTGGTCAAGTGGAAGGGGAACCCAATAGAATATTCTAGTTGGGAAAATGAAGCTTCTATCCAGAAGCAGGGAAAATCGATACAGAAGCTCATGGAAAGGATTCCATGAATTTTTGTCAAGGGGAGTATGATGGAGGAGCATTGTTGGAAAGCGCTTAGAGACAGGGCCACTCAACACGTGGGAGTTCTTCTAGAACTTCAATGTTGGCAGTTACAACAGATATTTGAAATCCACTTTAACTCAGTGCCAAAATTCAATTTTGAGGCACGCATGAACCAGTGCCGAAATTTACCCTTTGAGGTACGCTTTTGAAAATCACAAGTGGAGCAGGAGTTTCCAATACGGCTCTGCAATGCGACTGGTATAAGTTATCCAGTATATTAAGTCTTAGATTAAATAAGTAGGCAGGGGAAAACCTAGAAATCCCTCTGAGTTAAATAGAGTTTTTGTATGTTCAGATAAGGAGAGCTGTAAGGTAGGGGAGAATAGTGTAAGGGGACTACAAGTTAGCTGAAACCGCAAGATTTCAAAGCTATTGTAATCATAATATGTTTTGGTATCCATTTTGGCACTTGTGAATATAACAGAGGAAAAATTTATCCAAATGTATGATGTGTGAAATGTGTTTGAAATCTCTGTTATTTTTGTGTTTGTGAGCAAGTGAATGAATCTCTGTAGGAGAGGAGGGAACTGTGACGACTAGTTTCCAATTTCAATTGTTTCTCTTCATTGAAGCTCTGCAAGTTGTGCATTGAGCAATAAGAGAATGCTAGGAGGTCAAGAGGAACTTCTCTTTGATAAATCCCTTGGATCTGAATTATCGAGATCCCTTAGATGCAAGGAGTGTGCGGGAAATCAGAGTTTTCAGTAGGAAAATCTCAGGAGGAATAACACTTCAGGAAGTGTTATCAAAGATCCAAGAACCCATTTCCCTATGAGGAGAAAAGGTCAAAACCTTCGGGGACTTAGAAAATTCTTATAATTCTGAAAGATTAAAAATCTTAGGAGGAGGAGCAATGTTTATCATCAGGTCATAGTGAGAGTCAATACCCGTCTGATGTGAGACAGGCACACAAATTTCAACATTGTGTATGCCCAGGAGGAAAGACCCATGAGGACCTGAATGAACAGTGGAGAGCTTTCAGGGAGGGACATGAAATCTCGTGATCCGTTAGATCAATAGGAGTTGCAAACATGTTAGTGGAGATACCTTTCAATGCTCGGACCCCAGGAGGAATAACAACCGTCATACCCTAATAGATCTGGGTCGTTGGTTCCTTTTCACGATTTTGGTGATCGAGAGTACAAAGGGTAAGAGTTGGGACTCTTGAATCATGAAATCCTGAAAGGATCCAGACCGTCAGATCTTCGGAGGCATAGAGTTGTCGATCTGCGACAGGAAGTGTTTTGGCATATCGGTGACCTGGGATATGAAGCATAGGAGTTCAGACTCTTGATATGTGATATTCCGACAATATCAGGACCATCAAATCTTCAGAGGCTTAGGGTCATCGATCTGTGACAAGGAGTGTTTCGGCATATCGACAACTGGGAGGAGAAGTGAACAGAATTTATGGGGTGCAAAGTTGCAAAATGTGAAACGCCAAAATAATCGTAGTCATTGGCCAAGGGGAGATCTGAGTCATAGATCTCGTGCCATCGTGATTTCAGTGATCGAGACTTGGAGGAGCCAGACGCGCTTGTAGTGAATCTCGTGGTCATCAACGTGTGGTCATGTGAATTGGGAAAGGGAGAGGAATTAACCGTTGTTAGCCTATCAGGGTTTCGGGACTTAGAGGGTGTAGTGTCCCCAAGGTCGAGCCCCGTTACAGATCATGTTATATGCAAAAGAATTGTAATTATGTTCTATAGGCTGGTGAGCCAAGTTTTGAATAAGCTGTAGGCTTATGAGTTTTGTTAGGCCAGGGGAGCCTAAGTGTTG
>SNQJ01S0032183.1:19180-51040 GCA_010110895.2 Picea sitchensis
TAAACCTTTTTCTTTTCTTTCCTCCAATTGTTGAGGTGTCAACCTTGTAGGTTGAGATGTTTTAGAAGAAGGATAATTATTCTCTCTATAGATGTTAGGATTGGTCCTTCTAGTAGCCATAGTCATATTTTTACTTTCAACATTTCTTGCCACCCTGAATTCGTTCTCCAATGATTTGGGTTCCCAAAGCTGAACCTCGTGTTGAATGTTATCTTTTAAAGTTCCTATGAATACATCAACCAAGTTCTCATCTGGAATATATGTTACCTTTATATTTAATCTTTGGAAGTTCTCAATGTTCTCTGTAACTGAACCCTTTTTCTTGAGATTTATCAATTGGCTAAAGAAGGTATTTCTCTTTGTATCCTCATAGTGTGCTATAATTTCTTCCTTGAAAATTGTCCAAGTGACGAGTGATTTGCGAGAACAAAGCCATTGATACCATACAAATTGATTGGGTTCTAAATATAAAGAAGCAATTCGTACCTTTTGTGTATGTGGCACATTATGTAGATCAAAGAATTTCTCCATATGAAGTATCCATGTGATAGGGTCCTTCCATCATACTTCCTCATATCGATCTTCAAAAGATGGTTGGTCTTTAACCCAAAGTTGGAGTTTCTCCATTCTTGATTCATCTTCCTTGTGTCCTCATCATGAATTTCATGGGACACATTTTCACTTTCAGCTGTCCTCTCTATTAGAAGATTTTTCATTCCTTCCATGATATCCCTTTTTAAACCAGCCATCTTAGTATTCATTATTGCCTCCAATTTAGCTTCAATTGAATCCATCATCCCTTGTAGTTCATCTTTTGTCACCGTCTTCTTTTGTAATTCATTTATGTCCCTATGCATTTCTTCACCTTAATCAAGAGTCCAAGTATGACTGTCTGGAGGCTTATTTGGTGTAGAAGTTTACTTTTTGGGTGGCATGTTGGCCAAGTATCACTTTTGAACCTTGATTTTGAGGTGGTTCTGCTAGACAATATTTCTTCTGTTGTATCTCCAAAGTTTTCGGCCCTTATGGGTATGAAAATTTCTTTTTTGTAGTTCTTTTATATTTATTCTCTGCAATGCCATGGGTCTGATCAAAATTGGATGTGCCAAGTGGAATTTACAGTAACTTCTCCACAAATTGTTGATTTTTGTCATTTCCAATAGATCTCACTTGTATAGCATGCCCCACACAAAATAATTGATATAAAAATATGAAACTTGTACCCAAAATAATACAAACTGTCCACTATCCAATGCAACTAGTCTAACTCAATTTAGATACTCTAGGAAGAATTTATGATTGTTTTACCCTGAACACCTTCTTGAGACTAGTCAATAGGACTAGTCAGATACCCTATATTCCACAGGGTGTATATACAAATGTATGATGAAACAAAAGTTGAACTATTTACCACAGCTACCCTACTAATTTATGTGAATGTCCTCTAGATTTCAGGGTCTGAAACATTATAGAAACATTTTTATAGCGAAAATTCTACAATGTCTTAGTTCAGGATGATTCCAGAACCCTGTCTTACACAGGCTGTATCTATGAGAGTATAAGGCCTCGGGAGCTAAAATTTTAATCCAACATACCTTTCTCTATATACTAAATATCCTCCAAGCCTTTCCTTTTGAAACATTGTATAAAAAAATGTATAGCAAAGATTCCAATCTGTCTTAGATGTAGCAACGAAACCCCAAGACCTTGAGCTCTGATACCATATGTTAGGAACCAAATATCAATACAGCATAGAAAAACCTCAGAATAATTACTCAACGACTTGAAAAAGAGATACATTCAGATAATAAGCCTCTTTGAGGGGGAAACCTCCTTATTCTCACATAAATTTTCAATTACAAGATGATTGCAAATGAAAATGTCTCCTTGGTATATATAGGAGACTAGGAGGTATAATTGCAACTAAAGATGCCATAAATAAAATAACATTACTAATGTAATATTCCCCAATTAAGGGGTAATGAGCCACTATTTATGGCTTAACATATGCTGTCAAAATTGAGTAGAATTTTAAACAAAAGAAATGACAGTTTGGGTCTAGGAACCCCTCACAGCAGAATCATGGCAAGGACAACCCCGACCCATAGAAAAAAGGACAAAGAAAATATGGGAAACCTCAAGACAACCAGTCCAATCTGAGATCAAAGAAAGACAATGGAAAGACGAAGAAATATATTGGGAAGTGGTGCTACTTCCATAATAACCCCTGCCATAACACTGTTGATTATTGATCAATGTAGTCATTGGTGGCTGAGGTGAAAGCCTCTAAATCATATGCGGGTTCTGGCAAGGAGTTAGAACCAAAAAGGGGAGACATATCATTGATATGGAACTCGGTGCCACCATTTCTACCACCAAGATCCAACCCGATGAACCTAATGAACCAAAGGAAGGCAAGCGACTATTTCAATGACATATTTGGGTGAAAAACACTCTGTTGCACTTCATCGTTGATAGCAGCATCTAGAAGAATCTCATCTCAACAGAGGTCATCAAGATACTAGCCATGCAGCCAATGCCACACCTGCATCCCTACACCATTGGATGGCTCCATCAAGGAAGCGATCTTCATGTCAGCCAATAGTACCTCCTGTCATACGACATGAAGCCATTCAAAGATGAGGTATTGTGTGATGTTTCTCCCCTTGAAGTTTGTGATGTTCTTTTGGGCCAACCTTATTTATGGAAACTTCATGTTGTATATGAGTCTAGGCCTCACAGTGTTATTATTACTTTGAACAGGAAATTGTAAAGGATACCCAAGGTAGTCCCACCTAGTGTTATTTTCTTGATCTCTTCCAAGCAATGCAGGAAGGTCATTTATCATAACAAGAAGTTTTTCTTCTTCGTGATTCACTCTCATAGCGAGCAAAAGGTTGCAGCCACATCCATGGCCTTTGAGGCCAACCTATCCACGCAGCAAAAGAAAGTGGATAAGTTCATGGAAGAATACAAAGACATCTTATCATCACCTATTGGGGTACCTCTGCATTGTTAGGTCAAACATCCCATCGATCTCACCCTCGGTGCACCTCTACCAAATGGGCTAGTATATTTCCACTCTCTATTAGAAAATGAGAATATCAAGTGTCATATCCAAGAACTTATCCACAAAGGGCACACTCGACCCAACTCATCAACTTGTGGAAGCTTAATCGGGCTAGTGCAGAAGAAAGACGATACCTGAAGACTTTGCATTGATTACCAAGCTCTAAATAAAATCACAATCAGGAACTGGTACCTGATTCCCCAAATCGAAGATCTATTTGATCATTTCAAGGGGGAAAAATAATTCAGTAAGATTTATCTATAGTTTGTCTACCATCAGGTCCCAATAGAGCAGATCGATGTGTGGAAGACTGCCTTCAAGTCAAAAGAAGGTCTTTTTGAATGCCTGGCCATGCCCTTCGGTTTGAAAAATTCCCTAGAAACTTTCATGAGGATGATGGATGATATCTTGCTTCCCTTCACTAATTATTTTGTGGTGGTGTATCTGGATGACATCCTCATCTACAACAAGACTTGGGTGGAACACTTGCAACATATTCAACAGGTTATGCACACTTTGCAACAACACAAGTTATATGCCAACTTGGAAAAATGATCCTTGGGCATGGATAGGGTCTGGTCATTATTGATGCGCATGGTGTGGATGCTGATCTAGCCAAGATCCAATTCATCCATGACTAGCCAACCCCAACCATGCTCATTGAGCTTCATATATTCTTAGGCCTTGTCAATTTATATCATAGGTTTGTGTTTGGATTCTCCCATATTGCATGGGCCCTCAGTCAAGTAACCAGGGGTGGTGGTAAGGAAAAAATTGTGTAGGGCTTGTCCCAACATCAAGCGTTCGATGATCTAAAGCAACGCTTGTGCTTAGCCCTAGTTATTTCATTACATGACCTGCAATAACCCTTTGAGATTGAGACAGATGCTTCGGACTATGATGTGGGCATAGTCCTCACTCAACACAATCATCATGTGGCCTATCATAGTGAGACACTATCATATGTCATTCGTAAGTACCCTACTTACGACAAAGAAATGCACTCCATTGTGAAAGCCTGCCACCAGTGGAGGAATTACATTCTCGAGAAGGAGACAATCATCCACGCTAATCATAATTCATTTCATTTCATGTAGACACAAGGTAAATTGAGAATAAATTCCATTAGAAGTGTTCCACATATTTGTAGCAGTTCCACATCGACGTCAAGTATAAAACAAGAAGTACCAACCGATTCAATGATTTCCTTAATCGACCTCTAGTCATGGCACTCACCACAGTGCTAGAATCTTGTGGCCATGAGACCTCTGGATTCCCCCACCACTATGAGATAGATCCCGACTTCGCCAACACCCATCTATCTATGAGATGAGATAGATCATCATGTGGCCTATCATAGTGAGACACTATCATATGTCATTCGTAAGTACCCTACTTACGACAAAGAAATGCACTCCATTGTGAAATCCTACCACCAGTGGAGGAATTACATTCTTGAGAAGGATACAATCATCCACGCTAATCATAATTCGTTTCATTTCATGCAGACACAAGGTAAATTGAGAATAACCTCCATTAGAAGTGTTCCACATATTTGCAGCAATTCCATATCGACGTCAAGTATAAAACAAGAAGTACCAACCGATTCAATGATTTCCTCAATCGACCTCCAGTCATGGCACTCACCACAGTGCTAGAATCTTGCGGCCATGAAACCTCTGGATTCCCCCACCTCTATGAGATAGATCTCGACTTCGCCAACACCCACCAATTGTTGGGCATAAACAAAATTGTCACTAATTTCCATCTTCAGGATGGGTTTTTGTTCCATCTCATCTCTTCATTCCATCAAGTGAGTGAATGAAGATGATTTGGGAATCCCACTACAGTCGAGTGGCATGACACTTCAACATGGAAAAGATATTGGCAATGCTACATCGACATTTCTACTAGATGAAACTTCGACAAGATGTCAACAAGTGTATTCGGTCATTCACTACTTGCGATATTGCCAAACCGTCCACTAAGAAATAAGACCTGTACACTCTTCTGCCTAGTCCTGACATGTCCTAGGAATCCATCTCAATGGACTACATGTTGGGCCTTCCATCCACCAAGCAGGGAAATGACGGTGTTTTTGTGGTTGCTGATTTCTCTTCCAAAATGGCGATTATGGTCACCTGCAAGAAGAGAATCATAGCAGAGGCCATTGCCAAGATCTTCTTTGAACGAGTGTGGGTACACTTTGGTATCCCACAAACGATTATATCATATCGGGATAGTCGGTTCCTCAACACATTTTGTTTGAGCCTCTACTCACTGTCGGACACCAAGCTCACCAAATCCACTGCCTTCCACCCCCAGACAGATGGCCAAACTGAGGTCATCAACCAGATGATCATGCACATCCTATGCATGTATAATTCCAAGCACCATCACACCTGGGATGAGATTCTTCCCTATGTTCAACACAACTATAATAGAGGCATACATAGCTCAACTAGTCACATCCCCTTTCATGTGGGGTTGGGATTTCAACCATTGGGTCCCATGGATGTTGCACTACCCCTTGCATCCACCTAGGAAGAATCACCACATGCTCCAACATAATCTGATAAAGTCATCCAGTTCATTGAGCGGATCCAACACATCAGCCAACAGGTTTAGGATATTTTACAAAAGTCCAATGCCAAGTACAAGTAACTCCATGATCAATACCAGGTTCCACACCAGTTTTAAGTGGGACACAAAGTTTGGTTGCACTTGCATAAAAAATTCCTTACAGGGCCTCATCGGAAGATTCATCCACTCCATTATGGACCTTACACCATCACCAAGGTTATGGGTGACAATGTTTTTGAGCTCAACATTCCCCCTTTCCTTGGCTTGCACTCAGTGTTCAATGTAGACCTCCTTCGTCCCTATTTTCCACCATTATTGGACACCTCAGAGATATAAGAACAATTGAAACCAATAGAGCTCAAACCTAACTTCATGGAACATGAATCCACTGATCATATTGTGGAAACACAGGTGAAAGGAACTCACCAATAGAGGATCAAACTTTATTGGGTTGTCAAAGTAGGGCAACTCATGCACCAAGGAAAGTGGCTCACTAGGGGCCAAATTCAGTAAAAATTTCCTCATCTTATGGGGGAACTCAAGAAAATGGATACCATTGATTCCTAAGTTGGGAGGATTGATTCAGGATGATATCAATGGCCACCCACCTATTCAAATTGGCTCAAAATAGTGTTTTGGCATTTTACTATTTTTAGCAGTTTTTTGGGTCCTAAACATTCGGGACCAATTTGAGGGCCTAAATGACGTTTTTCATGATTGGGCCCTTCAATTATTATCAAATTAATTATTGAGCTTATGAAATGAATCTCTTCATCAAGACCCTTTCAAATAGCTATCATGCTCCAAAAACAAAGATTGTATGCAAAAGTTACGACCCCGAGAAGTTGATGTACTAACTTACCCCAATGCCCACATGACTTTTGGCACTTCATATCCTAGGGTTAGGTTTTTGGATGTCTAAGGTTTTGGAATTATTGTTTATTGTAAAATGTCTTTCAAATCCTCACTTTACTCATCTTCTTTCAAATGAGCATAGTCGTCACATCTCTTCTCAGAGATAAGCTGCTAGCATTCTAGCAAGCTTGTTTTCAGTCTATATTTTATAGTTTCATCCTATTTCTTATTTAATAGAATTCAAGTTTTATTGTATCTTTGTTATTATTCACTATGTCTCTGTGTTAATATTATAAATCTGTGTTTTCATTTCATTCCGCTCATAAATCCGGATCACATGTTGACCAAGGGCTTATAAATTAGTTACACAATGAAAGCCACAAATCATGTCACACTAAAACAATCCAAGTAAATACAAAATGGAATATATAGCAATAATAATTGCATCTTTATATTAAATCAAGTGGTCAATTCTCTTGGGCCTTATACGTTCACAATGTTGACACTAATATGTACTTTGGTTCTTCCTACTCACTATCATAAACTATAAAAAAACAAATTTTATTGAGACCAACAGTCCCTTATCTCCATCAATGGAATTTTCATATATGTTTAGGGTCCAAAAACATGAACTTCCATCAAGAAATTTGTCAACCTTTATTGTGTAGAAGCCAAACTAATGGTGTCATTTCTTTACAATAATCCTTGCTAGAGAATTAGTCAAATCATAATCCATACATAGGTTTTGTCTCTTGGTTTATGTGGCTTTCTTCCTACATATTAATTATCCCAACAATTTCATTTGGTCCAAATTCTTGTTAATGTTGATGTGGATATATGCGCTATAAATTGCAGAGGTCATTGGTCTCATTCTTTGCAGTGCATGGAAACATTTGATTTGATAATACTGATGAGGTGGAACACATGAAATCCATGCATCACTCCTTTGATTTTCCTTCATTGTAGGATTTATTTTAGATGTGGACATGAGTTTAACAACATAACTCTTTGTTAAGTGACTTGATGCATGATGTGGAAAATCCACTCAAACAAATGTCAACACAAATAAAAGTGTGAAAATAAGAATCTTCGACTAATTTTTATTTAGAAAATGAGAATCTTAAATATATATTTACAAGAGGAAAACTACCTCAACAAATTGAGGAGAGAAAGACTCTCCAGATCCAACAAAATAGGATCTATACACCAAACAAGGAATAGTTTGAGAAAATATTTCAACTATGCCATGGAGATCTCAACCATGCCCATGAAGATCTCAACCATCGATACTAGGAAACTACAATACTACATAGACACTTATATTAGTTTCCTATTACAATAGAAATGAAAAATACAAGAACATGTAAGCTCAAAAAAAAAGAAGCATTTTATTCCCTATCATTCCTTCCAACATAAGAAGCATTGACCTCCAATGCTTTCAAAAGAGAAGGAAAATGTTGTTGCAAATGGTTGTGAGATATTCAATGATATTGATGTGGATACTAGCCTTGTTTGGAAACAAGGTAAGAAGTAGTAGACCCCTATTGATTCTAGCAAGTCTTCTGGTCGAAAATATAATCTGCATCAAGAAGATGCTAAAAATTAGGTACAATGTCAATAGGATGACCGGTTAGGACCTTTGTCTTCAAAGTGGAATCATGATATCATTTGAGAAGTTCCACATTGACCACATCATGGATGCCTAAGAGAGATGGAAGATCAAGGAAGAAATCATTTTGAGACACTTGTTGAATGATTGAGTAGGGACTATACAAAATGATGTGAAAATCCATTCAAATAGAGTTCAACACAAATAAATGTGTGAGAATAAGAATCTATAACTAATTTTTATGGAGAAAATGAGAAGCTTATATAGATTTAAAAGAGGAAAAATGCCTTAACAAACTCAGGAGAGAAATACTCTCCAAATCCAACAAAATATGATCTATACACCAAAACAAGGAATAGGTTGAGAAAAGATCTCAACTATGCCACAAAGATCTCAACCATGCCCATGAAGGTATCAACCATCCCCTGATGATAAGAAACTACAATGTTACATAAAAACTCATATTGGTTTCCTAGTACAATATAAATGAAAAATACAAGAGCATACAAGCTCAAAATATAAACTAAGCATTTTATACCCTTTTGCATTCCCTTTTGCATCGTGCTTAGATGAGGGATGGGACATTTAGACTCCTCATGCCTCACCCAATTTCAAAGTCTCTTCTCTCTGCATTTGGATTTAGTGGATCGCATGAGTTCAGTTGGATGATGATGTGGGATGTGGGGTGCTTCTCATGCTTATTTTTCTCCCCTACTCTATGTAGCATCCCCATTTTTAATCCTCAGATTAGCGATATGTAATGTAAATATGATATATGGCCATGGGTCAAGTGATGTAATACGTAAACATTGTATATCACAATAATGAAATAAAATGTGATTTCGGCTATAGATGTACATGGACAGAGTCATGGGAGTTGATTTTTCCACAAGAAAGGAGGGGTCAAAAGGGGGGATTTTATTCATGTGTCTTAAATCCCAAGCCTTTTCCTAAAATTATTGTTTTGGGAAAACCTTCTAATTTTTCCTTGAGTGCATGAGATACCAATAATGGAATACATGTAAGAGGGTTGGTGTGAGGAGTCACATCCCATAGTTATTTGGAGCATGGGGATGAAGTACAATTAACATTAGGGAGAGTGAGAGTCAATTGGTTTTGGGGAAACAAAATTTCATATGGGAAAATATGGTAGTTTTTAAAAACAATGTTTTAGAAAACGAGAGGGAGCAGAGTGATGAAGCTTGAAGGAAACCATAGTGGGCATGTGTGGTAATTATTTGGGGCTGGAAAATGCATGAAGAAGCAGGTTGTTAAGCATGTAGAGTGATTTTTTTTGTTCAAAGCAAATTAATTGTTTCTGAGAGTTTCCTATTGCAATTGTAATTCCATGGAGTTCCCAGGAAGAGATATTCCTAGAAAACCTGTGTTGGAGCCCTAGCGAGAAGGGGGATAGCCTAAGGGATTGTGTATCAAAGAAGGGGATCCCATTTCTTGCGTTGTGTAGGTTTTGGGGAAGAGAGTTGGTGGATTGGAATGGTTGTAGGAAAATATCATGTTGGAAGTGGATAGTAGAGACCCTTAGGAGACATCCTTTCTTGTGAATACCTAGCCCTAGCTTAGGGGTGACTTGCTATTGAGATTTGGAGTAGAAATTCTATGGTTAGGTGAAATGTTTGTCCATTAGGGCTCATGTGAGAATGCATCATCCTATTACCTGGTTGCAGGCATGCCAATTAGCACTAGAAGCAAATACCATCCTTCAGGTTCCACCCCTGAAGGATAATTTCCCCAACCATCCTTTCCCCTGGGCTAACCCAACTATGAAACAAACCTTGAAGGTCCAAAAGGTCTTTGCAAGAGAAATGGAAGAGCGTCACAAGTAAGGAATTTGCTATTACTATTATGAAAAGTAATCACCAAGACATAAACGTAGGGAAAAACAATTCTTCTAGATTGATGCCTCAACTTCATCTTCCTATCCATACATACCATCACATGAGACTCCTGACCCAGAGGAGTCTCAACCAAGTGTTCACACCAAAGACTCTGTTGCAGTCCTTGTGGAACCAAAAGAACCTATCATATCTCTTCATTCCCTCTTAGGTATTTTGTCCCCATAGACATTAAATATCAAGGGATACATCAAACATCAGTTGATTGTGGTAGCTCCCATAATTTTATTCATCACAATCCTACTGAGGAGACCCATTGTTTTTTCCTCCCTGTTTATAATTTTCAAATCCTTTTCGCTAATGGTGGTATGATGAAGTGTGGGGGCCATTATCATAATGTCAAACTCCAAATGGGGGATTATCATTTGAAACCGCACATGTTCTCTATTTCCATGGGGGGCTATGATATTGTATTGGGTGTGGAATGGCTTCGCAGTCTAGGACCAATCACAATGGCTTATCAAGAATTATATATGAGCTTCACCTAAGAGGCTCACACATATACCCTCTTTTTTCTCCAAGCAGGCTCCCCTGAAATCATCAACTCTCACTGGATAGAAAAAATGTTGAATAAAGGCCACCATGGTGTGATTTCTCAATTTCATGCCATACATGTCAATGATCAGGCCTCTCCGGTAATTCCCCCTAGCTTGCAACTAATATTAGACAAGTTCCCCAAGGTATTTGAGGTTCCCACCAACTTACCTCCCTCCAATAGTGAGCATGATCATATCATCCCTCTCCTTCTGGATAGTCAACCCCCCAATGTACATCCCTACAGGTATCCATTTGCTCAAAAAAATGAAATAGAAAATATGGAACAAGAATTACTAGAGGTGAGGGTAATTATACCTAGTACCATCCCATATTATTCCCCCATGGTGATGGTCTTAAATAAACAAGGTACTTGGCACATATGTCCTGATTTTCATTCCTTGAATAAATTGACCATCAAAGATAAGTTTCTCATTCCTTTCATTGTTGATTTGTTGGATGAACTCCAGGGTGCATGTGTCTTCACCAAATTAGACCTTTTCTCCAAGTATCACCATATCAGGATGAAGGAGGCCAACATTCCAAAGAATTATTTCATAACTCATGAAGAACATTATGAATTCTTGGTCATTCCTTTTGGCCTTTGCAATGCCCCATCCACCTTCCAAAGTCTCATGAATAAAATATTGAAACCTTGCCTTCAGAAGTTTGTCCTATTTTTCTTTTATGACATTCTCATTTACATCCACCTGTGGGATAACCACCTTCTCCATGTGGACAAAGTCCTTCAATTGCTACAGAAAAACCAATTGTTTTTCAGAAAGACCAAATGTTCCTTTGGAGCCAGTGAAGTGGAATACTTGGGACACATTATGGGTCGAGACAGGGTAAAAGTGGACCCCAAAAATATACAAGCTATGTGGGAGTGGCTGTGACTCATGACCTCAGAGAAACTAAGGGATTTCCTGGGTTTGACAGGATATTATAGGAAATATTTACACCATTATGGAAAAATTGTTAAGCCCTTAACCGACCTTCTTAAGAAAAATGCATTTCATTGGACCCTTGTTGTTGAGAAAGTCTTCACATATTTAAAGTGGGCCATGTGCACTAATCTTGTCCTGGAAGCTCCTGACTTCAAAAAAACCTTTGTGGTGGAATCGTATGCTTCTGGCACTGGTATAGATGTAGTTCTCACACAATATGGTTGACCTCTAGCCTTTACTAGCCAAGCATTGAGTGGTTGCAATTTGGGAAAATATACGTATGAAAAAGAAATGATGGCCATTATCCATGAGGTGCACACCTAGAGCCATATCGTTTGGGACGCCATTTTTAAATTAAAATAGATCACCATAGTCTGAAGTATTTTTTGGAGCAGAGGTTATCCTCCCCCCCCAAAAAACAAGTGGCTGAAAAAAATGTTGGGTTATGATTATGAAATCATATATAAAAGGGAAAAGACAATATAATAGCCGATGAATTTTCAATACAACATGAGGAGGAGGAATCCCTCTTTTCCTTATCCTTACCGATCCCTAATTAGGTTGAAGAAGTACGACAAGAGTGGCTAACACATATGGCTATCTCTAGGTTAATTCAACACCTTCAGGAGGACCCTAATCCTCCCATTGGCTACACTTGGAACGATAATATTCTCCAATATAGGGACCTCCTGGTTCTATCACCCTCTTCAACACTCAATTCGAGGGTCTTAAATGAGTTTCACTCATCGGCTATTGCAGGTCACTCGAGCTTCCAAAATACGTATGCTCACACCTATCGTTCTTTTTTCTGGAAAGGTATGAAGAAGGATATACTTCACTTTGTCACGGAATGTGAGGTGTGCCAATGCAATAAAGGTGAAACCATCAAGTCTCTAGGAGATCTACAACCCTTATCTATTCCAGCTTTGATGTGGATGGACATCTCCATTGAATTTATAGTGGGCCTCCCAAAAGCTGGAAACAGGTTTGTCATCATGGTGGTGATTGATCACATCTCCAAGTATGCTCATTTTTGTGCATTACCCCACCCTTTCACACCGACACTCATTGCACAAATTTTCCTTGATCAGATTTTCAAGTTACATGGCATGCCCACCTCTATTATAACTGATCATGATCCAACTTTCACCAACACATTTTGGTAAGAGTTGTTTAAATTGCAAGGCATCAAACTGAACACGAGCATTGCCTATCACCCCCAAGCTGACATCCAAACAAAAGTGGTCAAAAAATGTTTGGAAACCTACTTGTGGTACTTTTCTTCGGACAAACAACATCAATGGGTAATGGCTCCCCTTAGTAGAATGGTTGTACAATACTTCATATCATATGACCACTAAAATGACCCCATATGAAGCAGTGTATGGCCAACAACCACCTACCATAAATACCTATCTTCTAGGCACATCAAAGGTATAATATATTGATACCTTGTTGCAAGGTCGAACAACCACCCTAGCGAATCTGAAGGATAACCTCCACATGGATCAAAATCGCATGAAGAAACATGCAGAGAAACATCATTTAGAAAGGATCTTTTAGGAAGGTGATCAAGTGTTTCTTAGGATCCAACCTTACGAACAAACATCTCTCAAATCCCAGGGAGATCACAAGTTGTCACCCAAGTTTTATGGACCCTACTATATCATCAAGTGTATTAGTTTAGTGGCCAACAAATTTTCCCTTCCATCTACTTCCAAAATCCATCCGGTGTTCCATGTTTCCTTTTTGAAGACAGTGGTGGGACAAAATTGTAGGGTCCAAAACATCCTTCCGGAATTATATGAAGAAGGCTCCCTTTGGCTCCAACCCTAAGCATTCCTCAATATACGTGAACGCCAGTTTCTTGGCCGAACTATCAATGAAGTATTGATCTCGTGGAAGGACACATCACTAGAGGATGCGACTTGGGAACCATCAGCCATACTCCAGTAGTTTCTGCATATTCAACCTTGAGGACAAGGATTCTTTTGAAGGGGGAGGGAATTTTAGGATTCGATCCTAACCCCTCTTCATGGGTTATTAGTTAGTAGGATATGTTTTCTATATAATAAAGGCCAACATTAGTTAATAATTCTTATTAAATAAAGTAGAATAAGTCAATGTAAGAAGACCTAATAGAAGCTTCTGCTTCCAAAAATATCTTCCTCTATAAGTTTACTTAGAAGGTAGAGTTGATATAAATAAGAGTAGGAGGTATTGGATTTTTGTCTTGGAGATTATTGTAATAGAGCTCGACTCTACTATAGGTTTCCCCCTCGAAGAGGCAAGTGAACATTGTTATCTTTAATAAAGGTGCTCTTTATGGTGTTATTCTAGTATTGTTCTAGCTAAAATATTTTTGCTCCATTACTCCTTGCTAAATATTTATGTTCTGCATATTATAATTCATATGGTATATTACATTTTCATTAGGAGTAGGATTTCAAGAAAGCAAGTTCAAGAGACCGCTTGCAAGAAGACCTTTTTAGGAAGGATTTTTTTGGTAAGATTTTCCTGACAGGTGAGTTTGATGGAGAGAGTTCAAACAGTCTTGCAGACTATGGATTTTGGATAAGTCACAAGGCATGGTAAATGATGCTCCTGATGGTAAACATCCGTAAAAGGTCCTATAGGCTCATGTATTGCAGGTTTTAGGAAAACCCTTATAACATGCTATTTGATACTCCAATGGGAAATGTTCGCAAAGGTTTTGTTGATAGGCTTATAACCCTTATAATTATTTGAAAATTGTTCTACCGACACTTTTAGAAATTTGTCTTTTGCATTGGTGCTTGGAAAAAACTCTTGTTAGACATTTTCGACACTTGTGAAAAAAGGTTATTTGAACATATCAATGAATCTCAATTTTTTTGTTGTTATCGACATTCGAGGAGAAACATATTTCAACACCTTTCATAAAACTTTTTGATCCATTGGTAGTATTCAAAATACCATGTTCTTGGCATTAACAACCTACAAAATGGTTTGTCTAGCACTTACAAGTTTTTTGAACCCTGCCAATATCCTTTCTTATCATTTCGATTTTGGTTTAGTTTATGGTTGTGGAATTTTTTGGGTTTTTCTTTAAATCAAAAACTTAATCACCAATAAAAAAATAATAAATCAAAAGATATAAAATGTCCTCGCAAAATTAAACATAAAAATAAAAATGTGGTACCTAAAAATTGTAAATTTTTTAGGGTGTATTCTTTACTCAACAAAATACATAGGTTATATTCACAAAGTCAAGCTAATATATGAATATATATCAATGTTTCATAACCATATATTATTTTTCTAATATATGAATTTGCAGTTCCCACGTATTTATATATTATTTTAACTAATATATGAATACATGAATTTTCTAATATAAGAATATGTGACTCATAACATGGATACATATTCATATATTAACTTCAATCAGTGAATATAACCCACATGTTATGAACCATGTATTCATTTTTTAGTTAATTACACTTTGTATTCCCCAATTCAAAAAAATAAATCTATGCTCATGTAATTATATATTAGTAAACTAATATATAATACTTATATTAGTTAAACTAATATATGAATACATGAGTTCTATTCACAAAGTCAAACTAATATATGAATATGTATCCATGATATGAGTCACATATTTCTATACTAGTTAGATTAATATATAAATACATTTCACATATTTATATATTAGTTAAATTAATATAGAAATGTGGGAACTAGATATTCATATATTAGGAAACTAATACATGAATATGAAACATGATACATATTCATTAGTTTGACTTTGTGAATATAACTCATGACATGATTTATGTATTCATTTTTTTAACTAGTCACATTTTATATTTCCCAATTCAAACAATGAATAAGTGGTTCATAACATGGGTTGTGTTAAAAAATGGTTACATTATTATTTATTATATGAGTATTACTTCATGAGTACCTTGTTTTTTTTTATTAAAAATGATTCATATACTCAAAAGTTTTTTATTTCTAGTCACATCAATAGACACGTTTTTTTATTAATCTTATTTTTTGACATCTTTCAATTTAGCAAAACCATAGTTTCACAGTGTAAGAGGTGAATTGTAGATATATCTTTCCACAAAATGAGTAACTCATTATTTTTTATTATATCTTTTATTAGTTCCGTTTTAGAAATCAAAAGTTTCCTAATGATGGGAATGAAACAATGAAGAGGAAGAAGAAAATCCAAGGAGAAAAAACACATTGTCATGGATCTTGAAGGCTATGGATTAGTCTAATTTGAAAGATGAAAATATCTAAATGAAAAGGTTGAAGATACAAATCATGTTTAGGATTGAAAGGTGTGGCACACGTTAAATTTTAGGTTGTATTTTATTTTTTCTATCCTATGCTTGAAAGCTTGAGAATTGCATCAATGCTATGAACATATGCATAAGGAGTCCCTCACTAGGAGAAATGTTTTTGGTACACATTCAATAGTATGGTACTTTGTTAAAATCTTACATGCAGATGCAAGTTTTAAAAAACAATAATGAAAATATTAGAATAAGTAAGAAATGGAATATATATATCCATAAACTTGCATGTGTATATTTTTGTGTTACAAGGAAGTTTATTTTATACACTGTGATTGCAAGACTAAACAAAGTTCCATGGTACCTATGTGTGTAGTACATAGAATGAGTAGGTTACTACTACTGCTACGTCAGTAATGGAAACTGTGACTGATGCTTTAAGAGGTGTCAAAGGTTTTTATTGGAATGTAACAATTGCACACGTGATATAATTAGATATAGAAAAAAATCACACAATAATCTCTGTCTCTCTCTACACACACATACATAATCAAGGAAGAACAAAGACATGATCAAGATACTAACCTCTTCCATGAAATTTTAATGTGCAGTGGCCTCCATTGGCCCACAACAAGTCTTCCTACAACTCGAGAATCTACGATGGTCACATGAACTAGGATGAGAATTCTTAGTGTGTCCATGTGGCTTGTCTCAAATAGATTTTACTATAGGGTGTTAGGGACCTAACCTCCCTAACCCCTCAAATAGATAGAATAATATATTTCCATGTAATAAAGGCCGACATTAGTTAATAAGGCCTATTTAATAAATATGAGCAAGTCAATGTAAGAATACCTAATAGAAGCTTCCACTTCTAGAAATATCTCCATCCAGAATTTTCTTTAGAAGATAGAATTAGTATAAATAAGAGTAGGAGGCATGATAGAGCTTTGTCTTGCGAATTATTGTAATATAACGTTTCTCTGTTGGAGGTTTCCCCCTCAAAGAGGAAAGTGAATATTTCTCCCATTTCAATAAAGGTATCATTTTGGTGTGTTATTCTCTATATTCTGTTGATTTGTTGGTAATTTCAATTATATTCTTGTTTCTGCTTAATATCACATAACTAGGTGCATAACAAGTGGTATTAGAGCACTTTCATTGGTAGGAATTGTGGGTTAAAATTATATTTCCAGGGCATAGACATGTTTTAGAATCTTTAAACTACAATGATCTATCATTCAATGCATAAATTCGTTGTCAGGGAAGCATAGATGCAATAAATACAAGAGATTTTTAATCTCACATTGTTGGAAACCCTTCTAACCCCTGTTGCTATCTATTCGAGTGGTAGCACATCAGAAAAAACTTGTATATAGACTTGTGCTTCCAAGTACCTCTGATATATCGAGAGCCCCACTAGGTATTATGAAACGATCCATAGATCAACCGATCATCCACCTGACTGTTATAGTGCCACCAAGAAAAACACTTAGGAAGATACTCTCTAGTACCTGGGTAATCCGATAGTACGGCTAACAGTAAGATCTAGCCTCCTTAGTTGGTTCCCTAAGATATTGGGTTAAGTACTACTATTCAACCCTGCACATATATCAGAGAGCTATAGAATAGGGAAAACCCTTGTATGTAGGCACCTTGAAAACCCTAACCCTTGGGATGGAAACAAAACATAAAAAGAACATAAAATATCTATTGTCGTGCAACCTTGCCTCCTGCATTCGGGTTGCGAAATTACTACACAATTTTTCCTGTTAAGAATTTGGGCATTTCGACACTGTAGTATTATTCATATCAAAGTATAACTCCACAAGAGTGAAAAAAAAATAGGAAAAGGCCAAAAGAAATGAGTATGGGGCCTTCTAACACCCTTATTTGAGACCTATCTCATTGGATTCCCATTTTCTCCCTAATAGTTATGATACCTATCATTTTTAACATTTGTTTACCTTCATGCACCCTTATTTGAGACCTATCTCATTGAATTTCCCTTTTCACCCTGATCGTTGTGATACCAGTCGTTTTTAACTTTTTTTAACCCTGTAGACCCATACCGTTATAGACACCCTTATTTCTCTCTTATCCCATTGGTCCCCTCTCACTGCCATAATCATCGTGGCATATATCACTTCTTTTCTTTATTGTCCATGGACCCACCCCTCATCCCCTCATGAATCCCACCCACCAATAAGAAACGAATTAGAAACTGAATACAAACCTTACTTCCCTTTAGGCCCAAGTAAATAGGGACATTCTGACCATTCATGCAAAAATGGACCACATCCAAGCCCATCTCAGCCAAATTGATGAAGTCCATTCCTCTCTCAACGAATTCATGAACAAATTCCAGGGTCCCTCCTATGACCCACCTATCTATACTAAAGCTATTGAATCCAACCAGGCTCTACACTCTCATTCCAACTCCCTACCTCGTGACCCCCGTCTCCCTAGAGTCAAGGTCAAAAAAATTGATGGATCGGATCCACAAGCATGGGTTACTCAGATGCAACATTGTTTCTCCCTGCATGGTATCATTGACGAGTTAACCAAGATTCATTATGGAATTATCTATTTGGATCTCGAAAGATGGAAATGGTGGAAATGGCGTCGTAATGCACACTAAGGATATGTTTCTTGGTCATAGTTTGTTACAGAGCTATATGAATGCTTTGACAAGGACACCCACTATTTAGGATGTCTGACCAAATTGAAACAATTTGGCACAGTGAAATCTTTTATTGTTTCTTTTGAGCACTTGGATTTCCAAATAGAGGGCATGACATATGCTTTCTTCAAGGAATTCTTTATCAATGGCCTCAAGGATGAAATTCATGCCTGGGTCATCATGTATTAGCTTCAGACTTGGTTGAAATCCACTAAGCATGCTAATGAGGCACAATAGGTCATCTTGTCCCAGAGAAGAAAAACCATTTTTGACCCCCACCCTAAACCCAACTCCCCTGCCCCACAGACCACTCCTCTCAAGTTCCACAAGTTAACACATCAAGTAATGGTGGAGTGCCAACTCAAAGGTCTTTCCTATAATTGTGGTGATAAATACTTTCAAGGGACAAGTGTAAAGAACATAAACATTTTATGGCCATTTCTGAGGATGTTTCTGAGGAAGATGTTGAGGTTTCAATTGAAGTAGTGCTACCCCTAACCGATGATATTTCACCTCCCTCTGATCCTCCTGAAGTTGAACCATTGATTTTGCTACACGCTCTCACTAGTTTTTCTTCTCCCCAAACCTTCAAATTTATTGGTTAAATTAAGCACATGAAATTCATCATCCTTGTTGACAATGGAAACACTCATAATTTCATTCATCACCGTCTTTCCCAAGAATTCAATTTCTATCTCTAGATTGTCAACAATTTTCACATCATGATTGCCAATGGTGGTTCCATGAAATGTGGAGGGCATTATGAAAATGTATGCTTACAAATTGGTTAGTATAACCTGAAATATCACATGTTTTCTATTGAAATGGGTGGTTGTGACATTGTGTTTGTTTGTATCGTAGAAAAAATTACCGATTAATTGGAAAAAATTGCCAAAATTGTGATTTTTTCACTGCATCGATTTTTTGAAAACCAAAAATTGTGATTTTTTGAGGTTTGAAAAAGTCAGGAAAAACTTGGAAAAAATTGAGAAAAAATTGAAAAAAATTTCTAGTTATGCCTCTCTTGGATGAGGCACTTGCATGGTTAGAGGAAGGGGAATAGGAGAAGCAACTCCAGCAGGGGGAGGCGGAGGAGGAGGAGGAGCTTCATCCATACACCATAAAGGATGATGAGATAGTTGAAAGTGGAACTCCACTTTCTACACATATTAGAGTAGTTAGTCCTCCATCCAACATTGATGCACGACTAGGACCTTCTGCCTCTAGTTCAAGGCGTGGACCAAAAACCCTAATTGTTTCCCATAAAAGGGGGAGAGGGAATTGATAATTTGATATCATATAACTAGTTTCTAGTTTTGGTACATATACATTTATATATGTGATCATTGGTGTCATTTTGTATTGGTTTCAGAATTTTGGTAATGACTTTGATGTATTAGTTTTTATTTGGCATCCACTGTATCATATATATCAGTTTTTTTTCCATATTTATGTGCCTATGTGTTTATATGATGTTTTTGTTTCTTTATACATTGAAAAATGTTTAAAATTTTGAAACAAATGAATAAATTATGTATATTTAATTTTTTCCGAGGTTTTTCTAATTTTTTGGCTCGCCGATTTTTTCCAAGGAAATGTTTTCAGGACCCTTGCCAATTTTTTGTTGATGTTGATTTTTTCTTCTATGCTTGGTGAGGAATGGTTATGCACCCTAGGACCCATAATCATGGATTATAAGGATTTAACCATGCAATTCCAATAGGAAGGACAACAATATAAATTCCAAGAAATTACTGTAGGATATCCGTAGATCATTAGTTCCCACTGCATGGAAACGTTACTAGAAAATGGTCATTATAGAATCATATACCAAATCCATTCAATTCAAGAAGTTGAGACACCCTTGGTATGTTGGGTTGTTATATTCTTTGTAGTGAAATTTTAGTCGAGGTGGATCGACTGACAGTCGAAGTCGAAGGAATCGACAACAAGATGAAGGTCGAGGTGGTTCGACTGGGTAAAGTCAAAGTCGAAGGAATCAATGAAAATTTGAAGGTCGAGGTGATTCGACCAGTTAAATTCAAATTCAAAGACATCGATATCAAGTCAAAGAGTTCAATCGATAAGAGGTTGATAGGCAGGCATGTGGCAACCGACTAGAGAATAAATAAAGGTCGACTGGTAATCTAACTTGGTAGTCGACTGTAACAAAATCCCAAGATTCACAAGATTTGTAGCCAATGATCTACGTGGATTTGTAACTGTATTTGGGCATATTTTCTTTATGTTTTTTCCTACTATAAATCCTATAAAGAAGGCATGTTGTAATGTGGTAAAAGATGATGAAATCGTAGAGGTTTTTGGTCATGTAGATGTAAGGTGAATTGGCTACATGGTGGTTCTTGTGTAAAGAAAGATGATATGATTTCGATTGTGTCTTAGGTGTGGAACAAGGTTAGGCATGTAACCTTTTATTCTGAATGAATAAGACAATAAGAGAGTAGAATTCTCAAGGAATGTTGGTTTTCCTAGTTTGGGTTTCCAGGGTAAAATATATGTGTACTATGTATTTTCTTTGTCATTTATACTCTTGTTTAAATATTTATTCCTCTATTATGCTAGGTTTAGCATGGAAGTGTTCCTCACTTCCTATCATGTGGTATCATAGCTTGTTCTAAAAACCTTGGATTTGAGCTAAACCCTAGTTTTAGTAAGAGTCGTATGTCAGAAATATTTAAATATTGTGTTAAATAATGTCGAGAAGCTCGAGAATAGAGATCGAAAAATTCAATGGCTAAAATTTTGAGCTTTGGAAGCTTACAATTGAATATATCCTTGTAGAACAAGAAAAATGGGTAGTAGTATGTGTAGGTACCATCCCGACAGGTATGTCGATGGGAGAACGGGATAAAATCTAGAGAAGGGCAAGGAGTATGATTTGACTTCGTCTTACAGATTCAATATCGTTGAATGTCTCAGGTGAAGATTCAACCAAGAAACATTGGAGAAGTTGGGAAGCTTGTGTCAGTCGAAATCCATGGTTAATATGTTGTTTCGCAGAAAGAAACTATATCTTCTATGGATGAGTGAGAGAATTTCAATAACAGATCATTTAAATGCCTTTAATACCATTTTAATCCAGTTATCTTTTGTGTATATTAAAATCACCGAGGAGGGGAAATGTGTTATCCTATTTTGTTCTTTTCTAGACTCCTAGGATAGCTTAGTCATGGATATAGGGAGAAATTCAAACACATTAGTGCTAGATGACGTGGTTTCATATCTACTATTAGAAGAAAGGAGAAGGAAGAACATGGAAATATCGATCAAAGATGCATTAGTGGTGAGAGGTTGATTGGTTGACAAAGATAAAGAAAAATTCTCCGGTAGAAAGTCTAAGTTGAAGGGTAGATCTAAATCCCATGTTTAGTCGATGATAATATGTTGAAAATACGGTAAAGTTGGGCATTTCAAAAGGGACTGCAAGTTGAAGGAAATGGAAGTTAGTACACGATCCGACGAGAATCAGTTGATTGAGAGAAATACAAATCTAGATAAAGGAGGCAATGTGTACTTGACGTCAACCAATACACAGTCAAATCAAGAGGTTTGGTTGATCGATTCAGGAGCATCCTATTGTATGACACCACATAGAGAATGGTTTTGTGAATATGAATGATATGAATGAGTAGATGTGTTCTCAGGGGATGAAACAACAACCAAAATTGTAGGATGAGGAAGAGTTCGAGTGATACTATAGGATGGGAGGAGTAGAAACCTTCTAGGTGTGCTACACATTATGGATTTTGCAAGAAACCTGATATCTATCAGCAATATGAGTGATGCCAAGGTGCACACTCTGTTTCATAAGGATATGTGCAAGATGGTCATAGGTGTGATGGTATTAATGAAAGGAGTTCAGATTGGAACCCTATACAAGTTATTGGGGAGTTTTGACTTGACTGGATGAAACAACACAATTTTTTGTGAAGTCGACTCGAATCGGGCTAAGTCAATTCAAACCAACTTGACAAGTCATCATAAATTCGACCTGACCATGCTATGGCATGAGAGGATGGGACATATTAGAGAAAAAGGACTTCGAACTATGCATAAAAAAGGTATGGTCAGAGAGTTTCCTAAATATAATTTAGAAGTCGACTTTTGTGATCACTAGATATATGGAAAACAAAGTTGGGTGAGTTTCCCATCTAGAGCGACAAGGGAAAAGGGGATTCTAGAGTTGGTTCATAGTGATGTGTTTGGCCCGGTTTCAATGCCTTCACTTGGTGGATCCCTATATTATGTCTCCTTCATAGATGATTTTTCCAGGAAAACATGGATATATTTCCCGAGGAAGAAATCATAGGTTTTCAAGAAATTTAAAGAGTTCAAATCTCTTGTACAAAACCAGACAGATAAGAAGATTAAGGTGTTGAGAACTGACAATGGTGGTGAATTCTGTGGAAAGGAATTTCATCAAGTTTGCAAGCAGTGTGACATAATACACTAGGATACCACACCATATACCCCACAAAAAAATGGAGTTGTTGAAAGAATGAAAAGAACATTGATGGACAAGGAAAGGAGCATGCTCAGTAGTGCTAGGCTCACACAAGAATTCTAGGCATAGGCAGTCGACACTACAAAATATCTATTGAATATGTATCCTTCATCGATGTTAGTCGACACGACTCCACATGAGGTATGGTTTGGTAAGAAGCCTTCAATTTTACATCTCAAAGTATTTGGCTATGATGCATTTGTGCACGTTCCCAAGGAAAAGAGGAGCAAACTGGCCAAGAAGGAAGTCAAGTGTATTTTCATCGGATACAAAGAAGAAATGAAAGGATATAAGATATGGGATCTTGCATCAAGGAAAACATTGTATAGTTGAGATGTGGTCTTTAGAGAAGTCGGAAGTAAGTCTGATCCTGAAGAAATTGTTAAAACAAAGAATTATCCATAGAAGGCGCAGTTTGAACTGAGGAATGAAGAAGATGATTCAGATGAGTCAATTGAATCAGAATAAGAGGTGGAACAACCGACTCCAGTTGTAAGGAGGTCATATTGAGTAAGAAAACCAATCAAAATGTATATCCCACCAGATTTCCATTTCGCATTTGTGTTAACTTCCATCGATGATGAGCCCAAGTCGGTTGGTGGGGTGTTGATGTTTTGGTAGCATCGGACAGGTACTTCCACATTGGCATGTGTTTTGCATGTTGAAGTAGTCGAAAATATTCTAGTCTTGATTTTAGTTAGAAAAAATTAATTAAATAAAAATTGTAATTATTAGTGAATTGAATTATTTGAGGACATGCTTCGCATGCAACATGTAATATAAATCTTAAGTGAGTATGAGAAGAAATCTCAACCATATATCACTTTGGAGATTATAAATAGATTGTAACTCATGATTATAAAAGCAAGGTTGGGGTATAGGAGAAGTCACTTTTGATGAGAGATCAAAGTCAGAGACTTGTGTTGAGGGAGTCAACACAGTCGAGACTTTTGTGAGATACACTTGTGAGATATTTTATGAGAGATCAAGGTTGAGGATAGAAAAGAAGGACTTTTTATAGAAAGGACTGTAGGAGAAAATAATTTTTTTTCTTACACTATAGTGAGAAGATATCATTGGTTGGGTGAAAAGAGTGATCCAAGTGTTGATGAGAAGGTTGAATCACAAAGGACCATTATTCAATATATTGATAGGTGGAGAAGGAAATTCATATAGATGTCATATAGGTCAAGGAGGAGAGAGAGCATAAGTAGCCACATGTGGGTTTCAAAGGACAAAGACGAAAGGGAAGAGCAGAGTCATACAAAGGTTTTCGTACGAGATTTCTGTACACATCCATGGGTATCAAAGGAGACGAGTGCATATATTCACAGATAAGAGAAGGGGAAGGCGTGAACATCCACAGGCTAGATAAGGGAAAGTCGTAGATGCATTGGAAAACATGTTAGTACAAGGTTGTACATAAGCACAACAGTTTCTAGGTTTGTATGCAGTGTACAATTCTTTTAGTGGGATATTATCCCTGTTATGGGAGCCCTGATTTGACCTTAATAAAAGCATCATTGGACTAGTTTTCCCTCAGAGGGTTTTCCATGGTTTTACCCAAAATTCTTGGTGTTCTTATGTGCTTGATTTGGTTTCCTTCTTTATGCTTTTGCTGCATGTTTAGTTGATTACTCAACTCTGATTTTAGTATATAAAGTGATTTTTATCTTTGAGATAACTATCGGGTGTTGATTGGAGTGGTAAAAGATCAACATGGTATGTGTGCATACCAAGGGTTGAATCCTCTTGGGAAAATATCAACATGGTATGAGATCTGATACTTTGAAGGAAAGAGGGAGAGTCTTCTCTGAAGGGTGGAAACCAAGAGGAATTGGTAGATCCTATGTATCCGCAGGAATTGGTATTTCACAAGAAGAAGGAAGTGAAGGCCAAGAGTGTGTTTCTAGAATTGGTAAAGGATCACTTGATTCCCCAAATTTCTGAGAAGAAATATTCCAAGGAATTGTATGATGCTTTGGTGAGTCTATACCAAAACAAGAATATAGGTAGTTTGCTACATTTGAAGCACCAACTTCAAGTTCTTAGGATGTCCAATGAGGACATAGTTGTGAATTATATTATGAATATTACATAGAACCGAGATAAACTTGCAACAATTTGTGAGACAATAGAAGATGCCAAGTTGGTGAATGTATAGTTGCGAGGTCTTCCCAAGTCATGGGAACCTTTTTTGTAGGGTATATATGCACAAGAGGAAGTGCCAGGGTTTGATACAATATGGACTGATTTCATTTAGGAGGAGACTCAGTTAGAGTCTAGGGATGGTTTGAAGAGGATCCATGATGATAAATTTTCTCTTTCCAGTTAGGAAAGGAAGGGAAAATTCAATAATATTTCTAGTGGAGAGTTGACCGCTCAAGATGGAAAGAAGAATAAGGACATAAGAAAAGTCAAGTTATTTTCATGTCAAAAGTTTGGAAATTATGCAGGGAAATGTATGCACATGAAGAAGGGGGGAAATGAAAAGAAATCATAGGTAGCTGTGTTGGAAAAGGCTCAAGTGGACGCATTTTGAAAGAAGTTTGAACATACATAGTTCTTACTTATTTCCCAGACTTCTGTGGGAATCATATCAACTGATGCATGGTTGATAGATAGTGGAGACACATGTCATATGACAAGAGCACGAGAGGTGTTCGAGAGATTCAAAGAGTTTGATTAAGAGATGCATGTGGAATTTGGTATTGGGGACCAAGCATGCAATGAAGGAATTTGGAATAGTGTCATTCTAGATGGAGTCAGGAGGCACATTGAGATTACAGTATGTGCTATGGGTGCCAGAACTCAAGAGGAGCGTGATGTTTGTCTCAATGATTGAGAAGAAGGGGTTTGACATAGAATTCAAGGATGGAAGGAGCTTATTATGCCTAGAGGATCTAGCTCAGATAAAGCCCATGTGTTTGGAATTAGGGAGAGAAACTTGTATAGGATAAAAGGCCAACCTATGAGAGAAATTTCTAGAAGGATAGTGATAGAGAACAAGGAGAAGGTAGCTCCAAAGGTTTAGAAACTCAAAGGGAGTCATATTTCAAGTTCATGTGGGAAGTGTTATCACTCCAAGAAACTCCTTAGGGTTGTGGACTAAGGATGCTTGGTAACTTAAAAATAATGTGTANACTTAAAAATAATGTGTAGGTATGCTTGGAACAATGGGGTCTTTAATGATCAATGTAATAGACAACTCATCATACATCTAAAGAAACAGTGCTTTCAGGAAACAATAATCAGATCAAGTAATTTGAAAGGGGAGGATGAAGAAAACTAATCTTGATTGCCAAATAAAACTGAATGTAGGGCTTAATGCAAGATAGAAAGAAATCCTTCAGTTCAAGTCTATGAGCTCAATAAAGAGATAACAATCTTCATAAGCTAAGATAAACTGAAATAAAGTACAGAAAGGGAAACATGGATATCTCTGATATTGAAAATGAAAGGAGACTGTAATTTTATTATGTAAATAAGAGTCTATACAATAGCACAAAATATATTTCCAGTTTGAACCCTTGTCTCTTAGAAAAGATAGGCATTTATAGCCTTTTACAATCAGTTTTTTAGGATCCTGAAAACTTGGATCTGTATCTAAAAATAGCAAATCAAATTAATTAAGCAAATCGATAACAAAGACTTAATGGCTAGACTAGCATTCGAATTGTCTTCCATCTCAAAATTTGACATATGTACTCTTCATCTTCTGGAATCTGTTTGTCATGAAACATGTCAAAGGCACCTGTCTTGGTAGCTGGATTTCTTCAGTTACTCATACTCGACAATTTAGGAGATCAATTTAGCATGTGGTTTTCAAAAATCCCACAAATCTCTGATGCTAAGTATTTCTTTGACCAAGTTGTTAATCCTTTAATGCTCTGGAACCTCTTTAAATCCTATGAAAATCGCCTTGCTCCATCCTTAGCTTTAAAAAATTCTTTTTGTGCTTTCACCAGCTAACTCGCCTTATGATTCGCTGGTTAGCTGGTGAAAGCGCTGCCTTTCACCAGCTAACTGATTGTAAAATTTCCCTTGGCACTGGTGAAAGCTTTGCCTTGGCCCAAAATGAACTTTCACCTCCAAAAATGTGGTTCTATCAAAAACTCAGTGTGTCTCTACTTTATCCCCTTGCATATTCACAGCAACCTGAGCTAGCACTTGCAGATTTGGGTGTGACTTTTTCTTTTGCTTCAATTTTCTAATCTTCCTCTTAAGGCATTTTGCTAACCACCATAGATTGTTATAGTCTTTGGTGATTTTATTTCTCCTCTTCTTGTCCTTGACACTTTCACAAGCCAGATTTTCAAATGCAACATTTGTTTCTATGAAATTATCAAACAGAGTTTTGTATCTTTCCTTTATTACTCTTTCTAAAACCTCCTGTTGAGCAATCACTTCTTTAAGTTGCTTGATTTTCTGTGTTTTCTTCGACTTTGTGCTCTTTGATGTTTCCCCTTCATCGGTGTGAGTAAAGGTCTCACAATCCTGTGCAAATTCAATGGAGTGTTCAGGGCCTTTAATGGCAGGGCTTTCATCTTCTTGCTCTATCTTTGAGTCTGTATATGGCAGATTTAAGATGTTTGTTTTCTTTTCTGTAGGTTGCTCTGTAGTAGTTTCAAAATCCAACTTTTTCTTTGACCTGTGAGACCTTACACCAGAGATCCTAGCTTCTGGGGGTCCTGTAAGGGTTCTCCTCTTCCTCGAGCTGCTTTGAAGAGTCAATTGTCATTTTCCAGCTCTCTTCTGTTCATTCATGGGCTGAGGATGAGTTTCAAAGCCCTCCCAAAAAAGAAAATGTTGCCAAGTCCTTCCTTTTTGTCTTAGCTCCTCCAGGATTATCAATTTAATGAGGCCAAAGTGGAAAAGAGTGTTCTTCATACTTAGAGGTTCATCTCTAATCTTTTTACAGACTTTAGTTAAGCTCTTGTGCAAGAAGAAAGGTAAATTTAGGAGAGTTTTCCCTGTAAAATGGTCTAAGAGCTTGAAATGATATAACATCAGTTTGTCGTACTTGCCTTCTAAATTTATGTAGAGTTGGATGCCCTTAAACAAATCCTTCCACTCATCCTCTAAATGGGAAACTGGCATGCTCTTCTTCCATGCATTATTTCTAAATTCTTCCTTTAGATATGCTCTGAAATTTAGGTTCTTGGTTGCTGTCGTTTTGAACCAACTCTGGCCTGATCTAGGAAAATTGGTCGCTGCAGCGATGGAATATTCATCCACGATGATTTCTTAAGACCTAAAACAGGCTTTATTTGCATCGTATGTTTTAGCAAATGCCTCTGCTGTTGATTGGTGACAGTCATTGTGTAGCTTCTTGACATATCCCATGCAGCCTACATTTGAGAAGTGTTTTTGCACCTCTGGATGCACCTGTAGAAAGGACAGACTGTCCAATTATTTTCTTAACAAAGAGCCACTATGTCTCCTTTCCATCTGCAATTCGAACCCAAAACGATTTTGCACACAAAACACTGCAATCTACTGTTTGAGTTGAGGTTTTGCATTGGTGAAAACACTCGGCGTTGTCTTTCAAAATTGAAAACTTATCATATGTTTGTGGATGATGCGTGTTGGGGAAATGATGCGTCGATTTGATGTCACCATCCAAATAGTACCACTCCTTCACCTGTGATGATGGATTTGAATTCGCCATTTCCAACGCCATGATCGTGAAGCATGCATTTCTGAACGAGATCCGCTTTGCAAACCCGAATCTCCATCATTATCCACTTTCACCAATGCATCATAATGATTACATGACATGTGTTGAGCATGTCATATTTTGATTTTTTTAAAACATGGAGAAAACACACGTGATCCTTGCTTTCACCAGCTAACGGCCCGTGGGAGGTGCTCCTTGGCTGTTGAAAATCGTCGCTTTCACCAGCTAACGGCCCGTGAGAAATGCTCCTTAGCTATTGAAAATCGCCACTTTCACTAGCTAATCATCATCTTTAAAACACGCGTTAGTTGGTGAAATTTTTTCATGAAATTTTTAAAGAGAAGACCTTTATGGATCATCTTATTTCTAAGACATAAATTAAAACCTAATTTTTGCTACTAGAAGAACTCAAAACAAATTTGTAGAAAACTACCAATAGCCATGCTATCAACCAGAAAATGAAACCATAGTGACTGATTCATTTTGGGAGCTAACATTTGGCTCCAACTGGGATGGACATCTCCCTTTGAGGTGACCAAGAACCTAGCTAGACTTAGTAGCCTTTATTACAATTTAAAAAAGAAATCTAAAAAATAGTTTGCTAGTACCATTGGGCATGGAGTTATTCAAGTGATAGAAACAAAGAAAACATAACTGAAAAAGAATATGTACAAGTAGAACAGGGCTTTTAAGAAAAAGCCTTATGAAAAATAGGTCTTTAGAAAGTGCCCGTTGAAAGGGCCACCTGCTACTTCCTCGCCTGCAAGATTTTGGAGAACAAAGGTATTGTTCTGTTGAACCGCTGTTATGACAAAAGGACCTGTCCAGAGAGCATCAAATTTTCCATGTTTCCCCTTCTCTTGCCTTGTTGCACCCCACTTTAAGACTAATTCCCCTGTTTTGAAGATGTTTGTTTTGACTTTCTTGTCGAAGATCTCCTTGATTTTTTCTTGGTGTAATTCTATTCTTTCCAAAAGCTGCTCTCTATCTTGCTGTAACTCTACCAAATTATGAATTCTCCGAGTCAAATGACTTGGTTCAGAATCAGTTTCTTGTAAAAATTTTGCAACCGACAGTGCAAGTTGAACAGGAAATATGGTTTCAGTACCATATACCAACTTGAAAGGAGATGTACCAATTGATTTTTTACATGTAACCCTGTCATCCCACAAAGCAAATTTCATCTTGGAATCCCAGCCTCTGGTATTTTGTTCAAGAAATTTCTTTATAATTCTAACTAAACTCTTGTTTGATGACTCAGTTAAGCCATTTCCTTGCGGATAGTAAGCAGTGGAATGTACTAGCTGAATTCCCAGCTCTTCACATAATTTCACCAAGTGCTTATCTTTGAATGCAACAAAGTTATCAGTGACTATTCTCTTAGGGCAGCCAAATCTGGAAAATATGTTTTCTTGCAGAAAATTTATGATGACAGTATGATTGGCATTCCAGGTGGGAATAGCCTCAATCCACTTTGTAAAATAATAAGTGGCAACAAGGATCCACCTGTGATGACTACTAGAAGGCAGGTGAATCTCACCTATGAAATCCAGGCCCCATTACTGGAAAGGACCTGTGACCACTATAGGTTTGAGGGGAAGAGACTTTAGTTGTTGTTTGCCTTCAAATCTTTGGCACTTGTCNAGGGAAGAGACTTTAGTTGTTGTTTGCCTTCAAATCTTTGGCACTTGTCACATGTTCTCACAAACTCATAGACATTTGAAAATAAGGATGGCTAGTAATAACCAGATCTTAAGATTTTATGTGCAGTGGTTTTCCAATAGTGATGTCCTCCACATTCACTATTATGGAATTCAATCATGACCTTAGCTGCTTCTTCTTGGTTTATGCACCTCAACAATAAACCTATTGGATTTTTCCAGAACAATAAGTTGCCATTGATGCAGAAATTTATGGCTTTGAGCTTTAAAGCCCTTCCTTGTGTTTTTGTCAAATCTGAAGGGACTGATAAAGTTTGCAGAAAATGAACAATGTGACTATACCATTTGCAATCAGCTAGGTGAGATGAGACCTACATTTCCTCACCTTTTTTATCCTATGAAGACTAAACATTATCTACATTAATACTTACCAAATTTATTTCGAGCAACCTACAATTTTCTTCTGCCAGAAGTTTGGCAAGGCCCTAACCCTTCACAAGTTTTGCTGGTTTAATTTCAACATCAAATTCAATCAACTTTGCTATCCAATTACTCATTTTTCCATCTATGTCGGGTTGTATAAGCACATCTTTAACTAAACTGGAGGGTACAAAAGCTATTACCTTGGCATGAAGGATGTAAACTATGAAAGATTTCAATGACTTGATAAGTGCATATGCCTGTTTCTCCAACAATTCATACTTTACCTTTGCGTCTCTCAAGACCTTACTGAAGAAGGCAACCGACTGTTCCTGATCATCGTCATTTTTCTACAAGAGTACTGCTGCAATTCTGTCTCTTGAAGAAAATGAAAAAATGTAAAATACCTTGGAGAAATCGGGGTTGATCAAAACATGGGTTGTTGTGATGGCTTCCTTGATAGCATTGAATGAGTGTCTAGCTTCTTCAGTCCACTTTACCTCAGAGTCTTTTCTTAACATAGCAGTAATATGTTTTGTTAGTTCTACAAAGTTTACTATAAACCTTCTGATAAAGTTTATAGTCCCAAGGAGAGACTAAATTTCCTTCTTTGATCTAGGAAGAGACAGATTTTTAATTGCTTCTACCCTTTTTGGGTCAATTTTCACCCCATCAGTTGAAACAATATGTCCAAGTAGTTTCCCTTCCTTAACTGAAAAATTTGTTTTTTTTGGATTGAGAGAAATGCCATACCTTCGACATTTTAGAAATGTCCTTTTTAAGTGCTGCAAATGAAGTTCATGGCTGCTCGAGAAAACAATGATATCATCCAGATATATCAGGACAAATTTATCTTTCTCTCAAACAAAAGCAATGTCCATCGCCCTTTGGAATGTCGCTCCTACATTCATCAATCCAAAGGGCATCTTCTCGTACATAAACGTACCCCATGGAGTAGTAAAAGAAGTCTTTTATTTATCGTCTGGATGGACAAAAATTTGGTTGTATCCAGAAAACCCATCAATGAAAGACATTACCTTTGATCTGAACACCTTCTGCAAAATATGTTCCATTTTGGGCAGAGGGTA